>JAOVYX010003974.1:0-10589 GCA_035668315.1 Drosera spatulata
GAAAATAAAATTTATATTAATATGTATATATAATAATATATAATATATAATATTATATATATATTGTATTTTTTATGGGATGAAAGGAAATAATATTTTCCCTTTCATCAAATAATAGATCGATTATTTTTTGCTACTTGTATGATTCTATTAGCTGTTTCGACCAATAGTATATTCTCCCAAGAAAAAAGAGTAGAAATACGCAAAAATAACGTCAATGCACCGACAACCGCTGCTGGGTTTCTCGGTTCTGTGGGGGTAATTGGTCCAACAGTTTCCTCGCAGGTAAAAAAATGACTGCTCGATTCTTCTCCAATCAATCGCTTCAATGGCAACCATTGAAATTCTTCCTCTCTCTGACTCTTTTATGGAGTTCTTCAACTTCGATTCTAGAGAACCCGCTTTGCTTGATTTGCTAGGTCACTGTAATCGAAATTCGCTGAAATTCGTTTTTGAGTTCATTATCATTGGTTGATTATAATCGGATTCTGATTAGGGAGTTTCGAGTTCAATTGTTGGTGGAGCGATTCAACTGAGCAGTTTCTTGAATTTTGTTTCGATTTCTGCATTTTGATTACCATGATTTGCTATATCGATTGTTGCTAGTTTGTTGTAAAAATTATTGTTTAACTGGATAAGAGAGAAGAAGTGAAACCTAATTGTTGATGTCAATTTTTAGAAGTACAAAGACATACATGCTGCTTTCGTGTGTTTTCTTTGCACCCTCATTTTTTGCTAGACAGATGATAATTGATTTCGCTCACATTTTATTCTTTGCCATATAGAAACTGTAGTTCGTTGCGTTCAACATGATCCGGTTGCTAGATGTCTTTACTGTAACGGGAATGGTTACAGGCGTGGTGTGGTTAAACGGAAATAGCTACTCATAGTAGTAGAGGCTTCCTGTTTGGATGGAATTCTAGTGCTTGTATCGATGGACCCGTTTGGGGAATACTTGACTACTACGTTTCTTACTCGCGCCATACCCATAAATTTTTCCCATACCCATTCGTTTCTTTTCTCGATCTCGTATCTATACATTGCTGTGTATTGTTTTATTCGACCATCTGCTTCTAATTATGGATGACATGAGGTGATTGATTATGAAAGCACCGAATGACGAATGATGTGGTATCTTTATTCTGAAGTATGCATTACTTGGAGTACCAAAATTGACAATATGAACTTAGTATCTGTTTATACGGATTACCAGGAACAAGTAGTATAATCCAATTATGGATCCCCAACTGTTTGCTTCTGGCATGGAGTACTTTGATTGTGGCATGCCTTTTCCTCACGTTCACAATGGTGTCAACTTGCAAGTTAAACATCCAAGAAAAACCTAAACAGTTGAAGTTGGAAGCAGATTCATGGTTAAAAGATAGAATTGGTAGTTTAATAAAAATTATGTGTGATGTGCCCCGTATCTACTGATTTCAATACTCCCTGGATTTACATATCATTTAGATTCTCTGTGGAGAGCATTTGGTTGCTTCAGGGTCTTGATTCCTAAAGTTCGCATGTTCTGCATCTGTTGTTAAAATACAAATAAAATTGTTTCCTTGGCAGACCATTTACTTGTTCAAGTTGTATGGGCAGGCTATTCTTTTGGATCATTAACATCTGTGCAAGTACTTGTAATGAAAGAAAGCCGAAGCAGCCATGAAAATGCCTCAATACTAGACAGCTTGGGCTTCATACTAAGGAAGTTTCTATTTTCTATTCTTGCTGTTGGTCCTATTCCTAATCACATCGCCTTCATCATGGATGGAAATCGAAGATATTCTAAGAAACAGAACCTGGTGGCAAACAGCGGGCACAGGGCAGGGTTTACGGCTCTTATGTCCATGTTGAAGTACTGCTACGAACTAGGTGTGACATATGTGACGGTATATGCTTTCAGCATAGATAATTTTAAGCGGAGCCCTGAAGAAGTAGAGTCATTGATGGAGCTAATGCAGGAAAAGATAGAGGGGTTGATAAAGGAAGAGAGCATTGTCAACCGCTATGGAGTCAGGGTTCATTTTGCTGGAGAGCTGACATTGTTACGAGAATCTGTAAGGTTAGCTGCTGAGAGGGCGATGATTGCCACAGCTGGTAACTCTAAAGGGGTGCTGTCTATATGTGTGGCCTATACGTCGACCAATGAGATTGTACATGCGGTTCAGCAAGCTTGTGAAGAGAAGGGAGATGAGCTCAGAACACATAAGCCCAATGGATGTAGCAATGGTTGTTTAAATGGACAAACACCCAATAGGGATGAAGATCAGGGGAAGAAACACTTGATCGGTATAGTGGATATTGAGAAGCATCTATACATGGGCATTGCACCTGATCCTGATGTCTTGATTCGTACCTCCGGGGAGTCTCGCTTGAGCAACTTCCTGCTGTGGCAGAGTGCACACTGTATTTTATACAGCCCTTCGGTGCTTTGGCCGGAGATTGGTCTCCGGCATTTGGTTTGGGCAATTATCAACTTCCAAAGGCATTACTCTTACTTGGAAAAGAAAAAAAAAGCAAATGTAGATATACCATGGAACCGTGAAGTTCCTTGAAGGATGCTGCAGATCCCTATGTCTGCTATTTTGTATGGGATTAGCTAAGCTTTATACTGATTCTAAGACTGTATACTGAAGCTGCGCCTCTCGGTGACAAGAGCTACTGGTTCAGATGGAAGGCGGCTGATTGACCCGTATATGACAAGGAAGAAAATGCTGTGAATTTGAGTGCCGCGCTTGAGGTGCATGCGTGATAGATAGGCCCGGGATGGCTAGAGTAAGCTGAATATTGTATGTCCCAAATTGATAATAGAATTCTTAGCTGGTCTTAGCTGCAATGTATTTGTAGGCAATGTCTGTAGAAAGATTTTTGGGATATGTTGTTTCGACGTGAAACATGATGGCATTATGTCGGGTTTCATTCCCTTCGCCTGTTTGTTCCATTAAAATTCATATAAAAGTATAGTATTGCCATTTTTCCGCAATTTCTAGTTGATGATTTGCAACATTCAGTAGAATTTTTGGGTGAGATGGAGGGTGATTATCCTCCCAGCGATCACATATATAGGAATCCATGCTCTATTAAGTGTTACACAGTCCAGGGCGGTCGAGTCACCTTTTAATGCCTAATCGGATATACGTTAGTAACGCGTACCTCTGCTTCCTTATAATTAAGTAATATGAAATCATGGCAAGTACTTGAAAAAGCATACATGTTCATGGTCCAACTATTTCTAATAGGAAAAAAAAAAAAGATATTTAGTATGAGATGTCTTGGTGGTTAGGCACCTCTTTGAATGTTAGGACCTTCTAGCTTTTAATCGGTGCCTAGGAGAACGCCTAAACTTTTTTCAAACCACTTGTATGAAAATATGGTGCACATTACAATGGCAAAGGACATTACCAACGGAAAGGATATTCCTGGTAGAACTAAACTTTCCTGTTGGTAATGTCATTATTGACGGGACAATTTTCATAATTAAAACATACTTACGACATTAACACTAGTCACTGCGTCCCACTAGTCACATTGTTCTTTTCCCTCTCTCTTCGTAGGGTGTGTCCAACATGTCTTCCAACAAATTATCATCCAAATACTCAAACTCAATCTTGTTGCCTTCTCCAACGCCACCGCCACGGGCACCAGAGCTTGAACTCTGATCATCGAAGTCATCATTATTTTCACCAAGAAAATGATTATCATTTGGGAAGTTCAAGATTGCTTGACGCCCTCTTAAAGCATAGGCAGCGCGATCATATGCTCTCGCAGCTCCCTCAGCAGTGTCATATGTCCCTAGCCACAACCTCGCCCCATTTCGGTTAGGATCCCTTATTTCAGCCGCATATTTTCCCCACGGCCTCCTTCGGACACCCCTAAACCCTGTTCCGCTAGACGACTCACCTCCTTTTTTCTTTCCCATCGACTTTCCTGATCCTTCCATCCCTCCTTATTTAGAATATTCTTTGAAAGTATATTTACTTATTTGGTGCATTTGGCTCTCAAAAAGTTTACCTTATATAGCAAACATTGGCGGGCTATAAATTTTGGCCTTTATTTGAATAATCTTAGGTCAAATGTGACGATTAATAATCTCTATATAAAGGAAACTGCATGGAAGTGGGCCCTTTGGGACAAGACATGGGCTCATGGCCCAATGGCTGTCGAGATATTATTACTTTAGTTCATAGTCCGGCAAATTCTAATCGAGTTTGCCTAAATGGTACAAAATGAGTGATCGCCAGAGGGTGTGCCACTGTGCCTGTTGAGGAGATCGATCAAACGAACACCAAGTAAATAGAGCTGATCATGGATGATTATTAGTACATCACTCACACAGGTTATGCGTTTCTCATAAGCTAGATTGAACGTATGCTTTGTGGTAAAATGCCCACAAATACATCTGATTTGAAAAGCGTTGATACTAATATCGAGGAGGTAAGTCTATATAACAAGCGGCAAATGCACATGAGAGTTAAGGATCGAACTCGTAATCTCATATCACGATCTTTTTCAATATCATATCGAAAAATCAATTTTATCAAAAGTTCGAACTGATTATAAAACGTCTTTTTTGGATCTTAACAATTGAGAGGTAGCCCAAGAAGCCCATGTTTCCTATTGTTTTCATAGAGAAAATTGTATCAACATTTTCATCTTTTCATATCTAGTACTCCTTCAAACCATTTTCTGTATATCATTTGATTTTTAGATAATTATCAACAAATCAATTAAAAATTATAAATGAATCATCCTATGAGAAAGCTAGCTTCTGGTATAAGCTATATATTAAAAAAATGGTATACAATGTATGGTTCTTATAGATCGTGAGAATTTGTTGTTATCCTCCTTCACTCCTTCAAAGTGTCACACCGAGCATGAAACAACCGTCAGGCTGAGCATTTCCAATCGGCCGCTTGTTCCTCTTGGGGATGTCACAATTAGGATTTTGAGGTTTCTTAGCGGATGCGCTCTTTTAGCACGTCAAGATCCATCTCAGTTGGGTCCGTAGCTTGAATCTCATAGTGCAAGCCGTCTAGCTCGTGCTTGAATCTCCCCTTGGATGTAGCATACAACATCCTCGGTCGTACACGAGCAGTTGCTGGTGCCCTGAATAATGTTCAAATATGAGTTTCAGTGACGCAAAAGAAGTTTGTTTACAGAAAATGGGCAAAATGGTAGAAATCTTTGATTACGTGGGAGAACCAGAACAGTTGCAATGATAAAGCGCTTACCAGGCGATGAAGAAGATCTTGCTCTTGGGAACATTCTCAGGACTCAAGAAATCAAAATCAAAGACAGCATACCGGCAATCATTTTCAGGCAAGGCGGCTATGAGATCCTCATATCCCTCAGCTGGTTCGCCAGTCTTCTCAACCACAACCTCCCTTTTCTTCTCGTCGATCTTGAAGATTATGTACCTATGAGCTCTCTTTCCTTGAAGCTCTAAAAACGTGGGTCTGCAAGCCTCCGAAACACCCATTCCCGAGGAAGCATTTTGCTGAAGAGAAAGATACGTACGATGTGTAAGATGAAATTTTAATTTTAAAAACATCGCATTCCATGAGTATTCTAGTTTCAGTTCTTCTGATAAATCTCTAAGACGTTATGAGTACTATCATATTGGGTCTCAATTATTTCATTTGCCAAAGATTACATTGTCGCTGATTAGCGGGCATTATCGTATCTGCAGCAGGCTTACATGAAAAGTGTATCACAAACACAGACGCTGAAATAGTAGAAGCATTCCAATTCTGTTGCAGAAGGAATAAACCTATAGCTCCACATGAAGCACAAAGAACTGAGTGGTAGTCTTCTGTTTTTCTTGGCTCAGTTAGGTATGCCGACTTGATTAAACCGTATATGGATTGGTAAATTATTCTATCAGCAATCTCATATATTGCTAGTCTGCATTTATGGATGACTCGATCTGCTTTTGATCCTAGGCTCTTTGAAACAATGAAGCCAACTAGCACAAACTTGTCATAGCTTAGCCCTGATAATCATCAAAAAGCATCCAGAAAAACTAGGGTTACAAATCAATGGAGCATACTTAGCACAACTTATATATTTCAAAGACCTGTATCGAACTCTCTTACGATAACCAAAAATATTCCTTAGTAATTATCACAAACAAAGAAAGAACTCTTTGTTAATCAGTAACTTGACATTATGTCAACGCAGGCTGAGATTAGAGCCTACGAGGCGAATTCAGCAGGACCCTCGAAAACTAACTAGGCGGAGAGGGACGGTGTGTCATTTTTTTAGCAGAACCTAAGATTAACCTTCAGGGTTGGTCTTATACCATCAACATAGAACTTAGCATTTTGCACAGAATCAACATAAGCAAAGGAAAAGCAAGCAACAAGAAAAGGTGTGCAATCTATCAACCAGGCAAAAGAAAGGGAAGCAGAGCGCGAGAGATCATACCCCTCTGAATGAAAACCCTCTAAAAGCCATGTCTGCCTGCTCTGATTCCGCTTGACCCAATCGAGTCACTTCGACGAGTTCAAAGCTTATTGGTTGAAAAATGATATGAAACGAGCAAAGATGATAGACTTTTCAGTTCTGCAAATGAAGTCTTGAATGAGATGAGTTTAGATGAGATGAGTGAGAGTGATCGGCTGCAGGATTGAAGAAATAGTAGGCAAAAAGTGGGTTGGTTTATTTTGGACGGAAAGCCGAGGAGAAGAAAAGAATATGAAAATGAAAGCATCGAAGGGAGAGGAAAGGGATCAAAAGAAGAAAATAAATTTGAATTCTTTGTCTGGACCATCTTATGCGTACTAAAAAAAGAAGATTGAGTCGAATACGACTAGACCAACCCAGATTGGTTACATATATATATCCCTTCATCACTCGCAAATCCCAAAAAATAGCAACGTGATTGATTCCAAGCCCATCTATTTTTTACAATCATAATACAATTCGAACTCAAGATCTGAGTTAGAAGAAAGATGATTTTTACATCGATTTTTCTTTTACTAGTCTTTTCATCGATTGCACCAGCACGAACACGAGCAAGAACCCCATACATGTTGACTTGAAGTCTTGATTAGGAATCTGTAGTCCCCCAACACTTTCTACGCTATTCGCTCACCTTATTGCTCTATTCAATACTAGCAATCTAAACAAAATCTAGAACTTAAGATTAGGTCGGTGCGTTTATCCAACGCTTCTTGTCGGCCATTTATAAACAGGACCACAAAAAAGAGGATCAGCTCTTGGCACATTCATTTGCTTCTCCTCGTGCGCTTTGATAATACTCAACAATTTGTCATGTTCCTGGGTTAAGAAGCGGCAAGTGCATCCCCTTTTTAACTCATAGTCATTATCATATGGGAAAATTGGATTTGTGGTTTGTCACAAATAAATTTATTTGTTTCTAACAAGATCTAATAGTCAGGAATTTAAGTTGATAGATATTTTTTTTTATTTTTTTTGTTTTTTGTTTTAAATTTAAAAAAATCACAAATTTTAAATGATAATCGTCGGATTCTCTCTAACCACAGATAACCTTGATTGTGGTTAGTCGCAAATTCGTCAAACCCTTATCATATAATACATGTGAGTCTATCATCTTGATTTTACAACAATTTGACCTCGCGTATTTTTTAATGAAAATTTTGACTTGTACCGCGGACAATGAAGTATCATTTTTTGACATCGCAAAACAAAATCAAACAGGTGATATAACTTTGTTGCATCATTAAAAATAAAGAAGAAATCTTTTGAAATTATGCATTTTTATAAAAGATAATTATCCATAATGTTCTTTTTAATTTTTTTTACTCTAAAAACAATCAATTAATTTTTATTACGTAGAAAACCACTATTCAAATGTCAAAAAAATCAATACCAAATTTATCCTCGTCTTTTTCAATAAATACATCTCAAAAAATCCTAAATCTCTCTCATCTTCGCCATCGGATCCTCCCCTCACCCGAGCCCTGCCGAATCACCGTCCCCCACATCGACGTTGGCACCAAACCTGAATTAGCGTCGCCACCGTGCCAACATCGGAGTCTGAATCAGCATTGTCAAGTCCGGAATCACCGCTATCATCGTCGTCCTCGTGGATGGCGGAGCCAGATCACGAGGAGAAGCATGGGATAAGTGCAGGGAAGAATGCGAGGATTGTGATTGGAGTGTTGGTGGGAGTGGGTGCGGTGGTCGGGGTAGGGTGTGTGGTGGTGAAGAGGAAGGAGAATAGACAAAAAACGCAGTTCGGGTACGACGGTTGATTGGTGAAGGCGTTATTGTGGGGTGTTGATTTTTATTATGAAAAAATTATACGTCTGTGTAAATTTTATTGTATTCTCGAATATAAAAATTATCACGGCGTACGTTATCGGATTATTAGAGTTATCATGAACAAATATGTGAAAAATCCTTATGAACTTTGAACAGTGGCTTTCTACGTAATAAAAATTAGTTTGCTGTTTTTTGAGTAAAAAAATTGAAAAAGTGACCCTATAGATAATTCTTTCATTTCTATAATTCTCCATATAAGTTATTAAACGTGTAATATTATATCTAAGGCCATGTTTGGTATGGTTTTTGGTTCTGAATTTCTGTTTTATATTCTCTAGGTATCAAATCAAAACTATTTGATATGACGTTCGATTATCCAACATAAAGAATCAAAAGTAAAAAATTGAAATCCAAAAAAAGATGAATTTTATTGATTTCTCTGAACAGAATGTGTCAGATTTTATTTTTTAATAACCATTTTATGTGACCTTCAACGTAATAACCAGAATGACTTTCTACGTAATAAAAATTAGTTGGTTGCTTTTTGAGTAAAAAAGATTGAAAAAATGACCCTATAGATAATTCTTTCATTTCTATAATTCTCCGTATAAGTTATTAAACGTGTAATATTATAATAAGACCATGTTTGGTATGATTTTTGGTTCTGAATTTCGGTTTTATATTCTCTTGGTATCAAATCAAAACTATTTGATATGACTTTCGATTATCCAAAATAAAGAATCAAAAATAAAAAAGTGAAATCCAAAAAAAAAATGAATTTTATTGATTTCTCTGGATAGAATGTTTCAGATTTTATTTTTTAATAACCATTTTATGTGATCTTTAAAAAAAATCATTTTATATGACAAAGTGATTTTGAATATGAATTTTTATTTTCTTTTTATATTAATGATTATATATTTCATTATTTCGAACAGGTAGATTAAACAAACCCTGAACTTCATAAAATTTGAAACTTCCCCAGTGGAATTCCTGTCTCGTGTTCACTTCAACTGGGGTTTGTTTTCTGTGCCCTAATAGACACCCATTCCCCTTTCTCTCCATTGATCTCCACCAGCTTTCGAATTTCCCCGCCAAAATATCTCATGGACCTCTACGGTACCCACTGCTCACTCATCGTCGTCTCAATCTCGCTGTTTTATTCATTTTCCCTAATTCGTTTACCCTTTTTGGTTTGTTGGGTTCTGATTCTTTCCCCAATTTCTAGGGCATCATAATGTATCTTCGAACCCTTCTGGGGCTTTCGCATCTCTGTTCAGTAAACGAGCGAAGCTGCACGAAGAGCTTCAGAGCATCGAAAAACAGGTGGGTCTTTGTCGGTCTCGTGAACGGGATCCACTACAAAAAAAGAGGGTTAAGGACGACTAATACAATAAAGTTAGTAGTCCTTTTGACGACCAATAACCAATTTGATCAGCAAAATTGGCGAGGATAAATGATGTAGGTTTTTCTTTTTAAATTTGACGACCAAACATAATTTTCGTCGCTTTATTCGCGACTAAATACAGATATTGGTCGCAAAGTTGACGACTAATCTTTACAATTAGTCGCCAATACTAATTATCCTTTTTGTAAAAAAAATTGAAGAAAATTGAAGATTATTGTACAACTTAGTCGCTCTTTTGACGACTATTGTACAACTTAGTCGCTCTTTTGACGACTATTATATAACTTAGTCGCCCTTTTGACGACTAATTTATGATGGTAGTCGCTAATTTGCGACTAAAATTTTGAGTTAGTCGTCATCAAAATAGGCCTACAAATTCACCGAATCTCCATTCCTGTTCCTCCTCCATCACCTCTCAATCATCCTCTTCCTCCCCAATTTCCACCACCAACCGCAGTCCCTCCTCGGCGTCACTCATCCGACGTCGTCAAGCCCCGACCTACGCCACTCCGCCTTCTCCTCCATCCCCTCCTCCGCCCCCAAATCCTGTCGTCGCACAATTTCCTTCGCACATTCCCCTCACGCCTGCCTCAAGGGTTTCGCTCCGCCTCTTTCTCCCTGAAATTCCTCTCAGTCAAGGTACAATCAGCTTCATTACAACATGGTTCATAACTTATGGCTATGCCGTACCCTGCTAGAGTTGTTGAAATAATGTTCTGTCGTTATTGTGATTGTGTTAAAGTCTCACAGGTGTTGGAATCAGTATTTTCCAGAACTTTAAGGAGCACAATGTCCAAGACTGACTGCGAGTGATTACTTCCAACTGAGTTTGTTATCTTTGCGAACCGGAGTATCTCGAAATTGAGTGGAAGGAGATAGAGGAGGAAGATTGACAATCTGTCCTGCATCCGAGTACTTTGCACTATCCTGA
>JAOVYX010003975.1:0-10586 GCA_035668315.1 Drosera spatulata
TGCTTAAAGAACCTCTCTCTCCGTTGAGCACGTTTTCTTTTCTCAAGGCTGAAACATAAGATGAAGCTGCCGAGCACCGCACCCACAGAAGCTATAACGATACCTACAGACAATATCAAAGTCAAAGCAAATGTAATTATGTCATCAACCAGAAGACTGTTAGCTGGATTATTTGCAGAACTCGAAGAAAGATATACTTACCTATAGTTTCTGCTCTACTAAGCTGCCTTTTATCACGGACACAAGCCAGTGAATAATTTGTGTCGTCTCCGTGATAGCCTTTCTGACAAGTGCAAGTATAGTTGCCAGGTATATTGGTGCAAGTCTTGTTGCAAGGGTACTTGTCGGGATGTATACATTCGTCGATATCTGAAAAAGCAGAATATGTTTATAATGTTTATAACGTTTTAGTCTTTGGACACTACAGGACCATGTTTGGTGCGCAGGATTGAGAGGGTAATTCTACTAATCCTATAGTTGGTAAGAAAAATAACTCCGATATTAGTAATTCCACCTAAAGAGATATCCTCTTTAATATCCTCATTATCAATCTTATCTCCCACCATAGTTCTACTAATCCCACCTGTCGGGATAAACACTTAAACACCACTATTATACCATGATCCATCGCCCTACAACCCGGCCAGCGTCACTTGCCACACAACGTCGCCTGACCATGATTGCCGCCCGGCCCTCGATCGCATGAATAGCATTATGATGGATATTAGTGTCATATTTCTATTTGTATCAAACGTCATTAATGAAAAGACAATATGGGATAAGTAATCCTCGTATTAATAGTGAAGGGATTAATAATACCTAATGTCATTCACGTACCAAACGGGAACCTAAGTGTATGTGGAACCACCACAACAACTAGATACAAGCGGTCGTCTCATTAGCCGATGTCAAATATCCTCCTTTAAACATTTTCATTTTAGCATGTTGATGTGTTCACTTCTTGCAACCATTCTTTGATCTCTGTTAATGGCTTTTCATCCTTCTTAAAAAAGCTAATTCTGGCTGGCTCTTCCCACGCCCGATGTTTGACGGGATTATGAGGGTTTGTTGCTTTACTTTGCTTTGCTTTTAGTTATTTGACAGTTTCAGAACTCGCAGCAGGGGTGGAAGTTTTAGCTAGCAGAGCAACCAGTGGACACTATCCGGTTAAGTTTTACTCGCATACCGCGAGTTATTCTTTTGAGGACTACTTGTAGAATTATATGATTGAAACTGTAGAAATCAACTTACCTTTGCAACCATTTGGGAGATATGGGTTCCCTTCGAATCCAGATGAGCAATTGCAACGATAACCCGGACCATTATCCGAGTCCACACACGTGGTATGCCCTCCACACACACATTCCCCCGTACTGTTGACTTGCTCGCAGGTTTGATTGCCGATAGCCCAGTCAAGCGTTGTGGGCACGACCTCACGGAAATTCTCTAGGTCAGATTTGCTGAAGGTGTAATGGTCTTGGTCTACCAAGAAGGCGTAGCTGCAGGGACTGAAACTCGATACTCGCGTATGGTTATAGAAACTTGCAACAGTTATCTGAAACTTACGCATATCTGTCTCAAGAGTTGATGTTTGGCAGCATCCGGCACCGGAGCACGATCCATCTTGGACGTCGTTTTCCTGGCATATCGACAAGCAGCCTGTTGTGGAGTTGGTCTCGGTGTCCTGTATGTAGGCGGCGGTGTCACATCCCAGCGCTGTGAACTTGTTCCGAGTCTTTGAGAATGGAAACCTGGGACCTGCCTGGCTGTAAAACGATACGTTACCGGAGTAACAGTAGTTGCCGACGTAGGTGTAGAACAGGATTTGCCCGTCGAGGGAGAAATTTAGTACGTGGTAATTCAAGGTTTCGTTCCACAAATATGGGACGCCGGTCGTGGTGTTGCAGTCTACCCAGAAATCATCGTTCAAGTAACATCCTTCGGTTATACCGAAAGGGTATGGGATTGATATGTTGCCGCACGTGTCGTTGCAGCTCGTTGGATCAGTAACACTTGCGTTGGTCGCTTCAGCTAGTGAAACGACGCAAACTAGCAAGAACACCAGCTTTGGATACGAAGCCATGAACATGGTTTTATGTTTGGTTGATAGCGAACGAGAAAAGGTTTGGTTCGTCATTGGTTGGTCGTTTTTGTATGAAAGAAATGAGTATCAAGCTGTAGATAGCTAGTATTGAGGAGTGTCATTTTATACACCCACAGCTAGTTCGGTTCTTATTTTATTTTATTTTTTGGTTTTAATTTTATTTCTTTTGTTGAGAAGATTTTTCTTTTTAATTTCGTTATTGACTTCTAAGTTGGTGTATTGTCATCGTAGCGGTGTAGCTTGATCGTTATTGATAGACATCGTAACCTTCTTTTTTTTTCTTTTTTTTTAAGACAAGGAAAGAAAGACTTTGATGACTTTGAAGATTTCCAGGTTTTAAGGAAATGAACTATCAATGATTAATCATTTCAAATTTCTAAAAGATTGATACTCCCTTTATCCTATAATAAATATTATAGATAATTGTTTTTATTATTCAATATGTTTTTTGAAAAATTTCGTTATTCATCTTAACGACGTAAGAAAATTAATACAAGATAGAAGTATATATAACTTAAACTATCATTAATATTTCACGATAATTTTATGAAAAATAATATTTTTGATCATTCGAGAACGCAAGTAAAGCTCGTCTTGATAAACCTTCAAATCAAAACTATTGTAGTATTTATTTTGAGACGGAGAGAGTAATTTTTTATTTTTTTTATTATTTTGGCTAGAACTGAACTCAAAAGCAATCCGCCCTAAATTCCCTTCAAATTCAAACAATTGAAATGGAAATGTTAGAGCAAGTCCAATAGAACAAGACATTATGCAATGGGTAAAGTTATATTTTGATCATGAATAATATCCTTTTGTTAAAATTTAGCAAAGCTATTCCAGTGGAAGTCATTTTATAATTTGTCTTCCTTGTAAATCAATGGGGAGGAGAAGGCCATATAGGTGTTTGATGGTTTTATGTCTTGCTTTAAGATTTGTGCACCAAAATTGATGAATTGGTATAAAATGTATATTGTTATTTGGTATAAAATGTATATTCCTATTTTTCTTGCTATATATAGAATTTGATTTGACAAAAGTCAAATTTTAGCATACAAAAACATCACCATTGGAATGCAATATTTTCAATCTCTAAGTAAATTTTGACTATAAATATATATTGTTATTTGGTATAAAATGTATATTTGCCTATTGCATTGGACCTCCTCTTATCAGTGTTAGTCCATTCCGTAATACTCCGTTCTAATCTCAAAACATTAATTCAATCACCATTTTCGTTGGGTTCTTATGATTAATTCAATGACATATTTATTAAATAGATTACTTCCTTTAATCACAGAACATGTAATATTTTCTTGATTTGGATATTCCATAAGAAAAACACCATAATTTTATATTTAAAAACTTTTTTTATAAAGTAAAAACTATAAAAAAAATATCCCAATTTTTTATTAAATATATCACATTAATTTATCTTTTTATATATATTTTTTTTCTCACTCTTCACTGTCACAAAACCAAAAAACTAAATAATCAATTTTATATAATTCAACATATATAAACTTTCATGTCGGTAAATTTGTTGAATGTATGGTGGCATGAAAGGAGTAATGTTGTTTTTGAAGTTACCTTGCTGAGTGTACTGTAAGAACTTTCTGCTAATTTTAATACAGAGTTGGACATCTCATGTCGGCAATGCCTGATGGTCCCAATAACGTACCTTATGAGTTATGTATGGAAATGAGCTTTTTTGGTTACGTTGATTTTTTCAAGGGAAGAGTTCATCGGCTTTGCCTCATCCGCGTATATCCTGTCCCGACCGCGACATAAAGCGGACTGATTCTCGAATCATGACAAAGGTGACGCCGATGAATGATTCAAGAATCGAATAAGCATGATGACGATCAGGAATGCGACATGACATGAACAGACTACATACTTGATTGACTTAACACGGCATAGTGTAATTTCGTGCATGGTTAGTCTCTACATTGTTTTGGGACAAGAATGAGACTGCATGAATATTGCATTTTTTGAGAAAAGAATATATTTGGGTTGTTATGATGTGATTAGATGCGAATGGAATGTGTTCTTTAGAGGATGATCGTCTATGTGTTGAAAATAGCTTTGAATTGTTCCAACCTGTTAAATTTGCTGGATTTGTGATAGAAATTGTCCACAAGCTTGTTGATTTGTCTCCTGAAACTTCGTGGGAAGTAGGGGTGAGTATTTGATATTACTGAAATTTAATTCGACTTCGGTTAATCGAAATTCTATTAGGTAAATCAAAATCCCTAACCGAAATCAAACCGAAATAATTTCTGTTTTCTCCAAAAATTGAATCGAAATAACATAATTAGATTCGATTAATTCGATTTTTACTGAATTTTATTGTTATTCTAAGTCTTTAAGAATCTATATACGTATATAATCAGTTATCTCTCCATATGACATGTCCAATATTTACTTGAATAAAATCTAAGAACAGCTTGCATTATGATTTCAAGCTTTTATAAAATTAGAAATTATGAATTTAGTTTTTTTAGTCTCATACGAATATAAGTCTCACCCTTCACTTGTAATTACATATGTGTATAAAACGATTCAAAATCTGCAGATGTTACATAGGAGATCCATAGCGACAGCCTCAAAATATACTAAACTAGAAAAATTTTAAAATCAAAGGCGCGGTGCAGAGAACAAGAGGCAATTCAAGGGTTGTGGCTTGAGAGTTCGTGGAAGGGAGGAGTGAAGGAAATTAAGATTTTGTCACGCTGGATGATTTTTTGGAGAGAAATTAGTTGGATTAGGTTGTAGGTGTGATTTGATTAGATTAGGAAATAGGTATCAAATTATATGTGATTTTTATTTAGGATATCTATATATATGTTAGAAGATTTTGGATATTATTACGTGAAGTAAAATTCACTTAGAAATTTGTGTATAATTCCCCCATAATATCGAGTAATGATATTTTTATAGCAAAATAGATTCATATATTATCATTTCGTCCGATAAAATAACACATCAATATGCATAATGAATAGTGAATTTATTGTATAATGTTGCAAGTAATATGAAATTGTTGTAAATTATGAAAACATAATGATCTTTTGAAAATGATATATTTACACCTAAACTTAGATATTTTTATTTGATTTTATCTATTTTTGAGGCTATTAAAAGAGTACACCTAATTAATCATTAATAAGACCTAATTATTTTAATTATGTGATAAAATATTAGTGTTAAGTAATCCCTTTGAGCACTTATAAATAGAGCTCATTTGTAAAGCGTTATGTACATATTTCTAAGAGAAAAAAAACCTCTTTTTCTTTTTATATTTTTTCTCTAAAATAATTTAATTATTTTATTAATTTTGACTTTTATCATCCAACGAAATCCAACCGAATATATCGTTCAATTAACCGATGAAAAAACTTATTTTACAACAGAAGCAAGGGAGTATATTAGCGTAATTATTTGTCCACTCAGTTACACGTGTGAAGAAAAAAAGATTACTAAAATAAAATCAATAACCAAGATAAAAATAAAAATTCAACATACACACTGATACCAACAAATGTAAAATCATAGAGATTTTGAGTACTCTATTCCTTTTTTTCTTTCTTATTTCTTTGGGATGAAATACTCTTCCCACAGTCCGTCTTCATCTTAGATGTAACACTTTGATCTGTCACAGATATTTATGTATGTGTTTGATTTTTTATGGGATTTAATAAAAAAATCATATTTTTTTAAGCAATAGAGAAGTAAATTAATGGGATGTATTATAACATAAACTGATGATTTTTATTTTTTATTTGCTATGAGAAAAACTTGCCAAAATAGATAATATTATAAATATTTTGGTATAATAAAAAAATCTGTTGCAAATATTATGAAACAAGAATAATATAAGTCACTATAATAGATACAACTGTGATGCATGAATGGCTGGATTGACCTCTTCAAACGAGAAACGAAGTTTAATGGCGTTGTTAAAGAGTTTACATACTGGTCTAAAATCAAGTTGCTTTCTTATGCCATTATTATCCTTGACTTTGCATCTCAAATTGTTTGGAATTTTCTGACTAATTTTCATCCAGAAGTTGGACAGTGGCCTCTTCAATTGGTCCCGATAGCGTACCCTTCACTCTAATAGTCTATTCCTCCCTCCCATGAACCTTATAACAATTATATATTTTATATTATTTTAATTATATAAATATATATTTTTTTCATATCAAATCACGTCTTATAATCCCCCAACATATATTAGGTTGAAATACATAACTTAAATAACTATTGATGTTTTATAATAAATTTATAAAAAATTACGTTTGATCGTCGTTGTTCTCGAATCAAATTTTACATTGAAACGCTTACAAAATCAAAACATTATAAAATTTATGAGACATAGAGAGTAATTCATATACGGATATACCCAAGAGCGGATATACCCAAGAGCGTTAATAAGCATCCTTACTGACATATATATTGACGTAAATCTTAACTTATGTTTCAAGAGATCAAACGATGGTTTTGTAAAAAGGGGATATGGGGGCTCTTTTTAAATTAGTCAAACACGCTGCAGTTTTATTCTGAAATATTTTTATTTTCAAATTTTAAAAAATAAGATTTCTAAATGTAATAGGTTTGAGGGTTGTAGATAAAGCAGATTCATTTTCCTCTTGTAAAAATTATATGTGTTGATAAAAATTTGTTTTGTTGAAAAGAGATATTCTTTGCACTTGGTTCGAGGAGTGAACTTGAATTAAAGCCGGTACTCATTGTGGATTCGAGCTATCGGTTACGATGATTTTTTCAAGGGAAGAGTTCATCGGCTTTGCCTCATCCACGTATATTCTGTCCCCATCGCGATAGAAAGAGATTCTTGTCGACTGATCCTCGGATCATGACAAAGATGATGCCGATGCATGATTCAAGAATCAAGTAAGCACGAAGATCAGGAAAGCATGAACAGACTACATACAAGGATCGACTAGCACGACATGGTATGATTTCTCAATTTTGCTGCATATATATAGATAGTTTCTATATTGTTTATGACAAAAATAAGATTACGTATATTTTTCAATACAAAAATATTTTGGATTGTTTTGTATGATATGATTAGATGTGTACGGAATGTATTCTTTTTAAGACATTGATGATCCTCTTTGACATGTTTGAATGTTGCTTTGAAATTGTGAAATTTCCTGGATTTGTAATGGGTATTGTTTTGCTTGTTGATTTGTTTCTTTTTGTGGGAAGATTCTTTTTTGGGAGATTGGTTTCAATACAGGACAATTAGTAACTTTGAAGAAAGTTTTTTTTTTTTATGATGAGGGTGTCTGGGTCAGCTCGCGCTCACCTCAACTAATCCTCCGGACACTGACAAGGCGCCCCCATCAACATCGGTTAAACCTTTGATCGAAATCAACGGGCGTGACCAACCTGGATTTTGAGACTAGTGGGATTCGAACCCAAGACCTTCATTTTCGTGCTTGAAGAAATACAACGGTTTGATTTTCGCGATGCAAAATTATAGATAAAGAATTTTTATTTATTTATTTTTATTATGTGAGAGAGAAATGAGAAAAAAATAAAGAAAAAAAAAATACTAAGATAAGTTAATGTAATTAGTATAAAATGGAGTAGTAAAAGTTATGAATGTTATTGTAGTTTTGTAAAAAAAAAAATGTTTTTAGATATGAAAATGTTGTATTCCTTCCATCCCATAATACATGCAATCTTTTTCTTTTTGGGATTTTTCAATTTACTTGTAATCTTTTCTCTTTAAGTCAATATTTAATCTAAAAAAAATCACATCTCTCATATTTTATTACAGTATACCCACTATCTCCTATCACAATCCTTCTATCCTTAAAAAATACTCCTACTACTCTTTCTTCATCAAATTCTACAAAAATTCAACGAACACATAAATTTTTGTGTCGAATCAAACCATTGTAAGTATTATGAAACGAAAAGAATCATTTTTATGAGACATTTAAATTAGACAAATATTTTTTTTTTTTTTTTTTTTTTTTTTTTTTTTTTTTTTGTGAAATGGAAAGAGTACTATCTTTGTTGATTGAAGATTTTGCCAAATAACAATTAGTTGTAAATAATAGTTCTTCGACGATGGAATCGCCAGTTGAAATCATGTTTAATCACGTCCAAACATATCGTGGTCTATCATCACTATCGATATGCTAAGCTAGCCATTGCTTATCTTCTAACGACCAAATGCGAAATAAGTAATGTCTAAACTATAAATTTGTCTAGTCGCTCTTTCGTTGAATAGACAGCAAATGATTCACGTTTGATCTTTAGCCCTACGACAGGGTTTGGTCCTTGCCGTCAATCTTTCTCTTGTTGTGCTGTAGTAACACGACTACACGAGATTCGCCTCCTCTCATGAACTAGTTACCATGCTTGTTAGAGACGATTATTTTTGTCATCAGTTCCCGCTAAAGCCTCATATCGACTAGATCGATCTTCTTTTCGCTGATAGTGCACTTCATAAAATTGATGAAAGAAACGAATAACAAGCATTTCCATGAACTCGATGATTGATGTCTATCTCCTCATGTTATCGAACTTGTCACATTGTCATTGTCAAACCATGGCATGTACTACTCCCTTCCTCCTCATGAATTATAAAGACATATGATAACTACACAAAACAAATTTCGAAACCCTTTTCCATATCATCCAACGACACAATTTCAACCTTATTTCATCACTGCTTGAAATTCGTTATGTGCATAGAACGGAATGGTCTGATATTTGATCATTGCCTGTCCCGTTCCAACTTTTTCGATATTTAAAAAAACTCGTCCCATCTCGTACCAAATATCCGATTTCGGTTTTTTGATAATTCGGTATGGAAAGCTTAACTCGTCCCGTATCAAATATCTTGTCCCAATTTTAACGTATAGTTCTCATATATTTTTGGAACCTTAATTTCATTTAAGACTATCAAATTTACATATATGTTTTGAGTACAAAATATCTACAGAAAACGCAAGATGCAACTTGGGCTCTAATGAAAACTACAAAGAGTGATAACAAATAAATAAAAATCATCTTATCCGTATATATTTACGAAATGAATATATCATAAGTTTCATAAAACCTTTGATGTAAGACAAATAGAACTTTCAATGAAATAAAAATCTAATTATGTATATTTAACGTGAGGAGTAATATGCATAAAACAGATTTAGAATTTATTTTTTGTATATATATTAACATTAGTATCCATAAATGAATTATTTGATATATTGACGTATAAATGGACATGTGAAAAAAGTTACTTGATCCGATATGAAAAAATCAGTTCAATACCTTAAACATTTCCCGTACAGATCGAATTCAACCGATATGAATTTGATCCGGTTTCTTCTTCGAGAATTGTTTGGCTCACCTCTACTTGAAATCTCCGACTTGAAATCTATGAATTAATTTATCCTTAAAAGTTTGACGATGACCAAAATTTAATGGTCCCATCAACTTCGGTGCTAACATGATATCACATCACAATTTATGTGAAAAAAAAAACATCTTTATAATTTAAGCTGATATATATTTCATGATGAATATAACTCTGTTTTCGTAATCTTAGGTAAATAAATCTATTAGTAATTGAGTAACTGATGAAAACAAAAAAATACATAAACAATATTGGAGAAAACAAACAAAAGCAGAAATGCCTCTGGTCTCAATCAAAGAAATCAATTAGGAAGTTTCACAAACAACGTTCATGATCACTTCTTTTCTCAGCACATAGAACTTTTATATAGCCTCATTTTTAATTGCAAGCTAGTTAATCTGCAAGTCTCATTTTTAATTGCAAGCTAGTTAATGCTGCGGAAAAGAGAATTTTTCTAATACAAATAGCAAACCACAATTTTCCCTCATTTTAATTGCAAACTAGTTAATTTGCATAATGTTGTGGAAAAGAGAATTTTTCTAATAAAAACAGCAAACCACAATTGGTAAAGTTACACTACATCCAAAAAAACATCATCTAATTATTGTATACTTAATAGTATTACTAAGCTAATTCTTCCTCGAATTATCATAATGAGTTGTTCCAACAAGACGTTAGTGATTACAAATTCTTATTTTATCATACAAGATGGTATTATCTTTAATTATTATCGAAACATACCAATTACCACGCAAAATATAGCAAGCAACGCACCCAACAATGCCAAAGAGAAGAAACCCTTCATCCTCCCTCCAGTGGACCCGATTCCGGTGGATAAAGTTGTCCGTTTGGCATCTAGTTTTAACCGACTAAAACTGGAAACCCTCTCAAAAGCACGGTTAGCCAAAACGCTTTCCGCAGCAGATGCGGGGTTTGATGGTATTGATTCAATAAAAGACCACAAGGCTGCGGTCAACCAAGGCTCAGCTTCTTCGGCGTGGTTGCCTTGATTTGGGTGGGTCGCATTTGTCAAAGAAATCCCAGCATAATTAACACCTGAACACGACCACAGAATGA
>JAOVYX010003976.1:0-10584 GCA_035668315.1 Drosera spatulata
GGGATTCATACACCAGAGGTTGCTGAGCTTCATTAGCTCACGGTTATGTTTTTCGATTGCAGGTATGCCCCAAGCAGTACCTGAAGGCTCTTAGAGAGAGCTTGATTATGTTTAAATGTGTCCACGGACTTTGAACATTATGGCAGATCAACTGTCTGTATTGTTAGAATGTAATAAATGATCTGCATAGTTTTCGTTCTAAGTGTTGTAACTAAACAGGTATTTGGGACTGTAAGTTATGACTATAGCACTGTTTTTGTTTTCCTTGATTTCTGTAATCCTAAAACCCATTCGCTTGTTAGCTTTGTCACGGACCGGGTCCGTGACGGCATAACGCTCACGCGTCTTCCTACGTGAAAAATCGGGACGTTACAAAAGGACTGATACCACTCTGTTGGGAATAGACGGATCTGATCCCCAGGACTTGGTACAAATAACGTTAGAAAAATAACTGGACAAATGGTAGAAAATAAATTGGCATCACGACACAGTGATTTATGTGGTTCACCCCGCTCCTGTGGCTACTCCATAGACAACCAACAAGTATTTATACTATTCGGGTAAACTTTTGTTACAAGAGAATTTATTCCTCTACTCACTAATTTTGTGACACTCGCAACTCATACCTACTCAAAAATAATTCTATAATATTAGAACAACTCTTAAATATTATTATAATAGGATAATTTTTTTTAGTAAAAAGATACCCAAACATAAACCCGTGTTTACCCCTAAATTCTCTAAACCTTTTTGATGGCTCTTGGCTCTGTCTCTTTATTTTTTCTTCAATGAAGTTGCAAGCTATTTATAATGCTTCATGAGTCATGTGAATTCAATCCGCCGAGTCTCCTAATGCTGCTCCGTCCTCGTGCTCGATTTCCATCGCAGCCAAAAGAATCCACTGTCTTTGCTTCCAAATTAGCACAATGAGTCAACAAGGGGCACCTAAACCTTAACTCCATCAATTTGTACATACAAATGCAGAGCGTGTAGGTTCTTCTTATCTTTTCTATTCTTTCATCAATAGCCCCATCATTGATTTCATAAATCAATAATATATCAACATTGCAAGATAGAGATCGAATCAGGCTGATGATTGAAGCTTAACAGTAAGTTGCCAGAAGAAAAAAGAAACAACAATTCTGTAGTGATTATTGTGTAACATACCAAATACTAGTATGTCTTAATCAGCTTGCTTGGATTGATCAAAAGTGTTTCCTGAATCTCATCTCACCTTTTCCATGTGGCTGAGTTTGAGATTAATCTCACAAAACTCTTTACTAGTCAGAAGAGCTTGATAGTTTCTACCTGCATATCAGAAGGCGAGATGCCATCTTTTCGTCGAAATTGCATCATGGATTTCAAAGTTGAATTGTCACGCACTTCACGCCACTGTGACAAACAAAGACCTTGCTTATGTGATTATTCTCTTGGACTTTCTTATCATATATTCATTGACAAAAGTGTCCTATATGAAATCACTGACCTATGACCAAGATGCAAGCCAAATTGGACAAGTCTTTGTCTAATTTGAGTGGACTAATAGTTCAGCTCACAATTCTTGACATTAGCACTCCTCCATTAGATATTTTGCAAAATGAAACCATATCATTGACTAATGACTCTGCTAAAGGAGTATAATATTACTCGAATATTATTGGTTGGTTCGTCCATCTGCCAAAATTTACGTTTCCGTTCTACATGAGAAAATTTTCGGCTGCGACTGGATATAACCATCAAACTTTGCTCACATATGAAGTTGACCACCAGCAGTAGTATAGCTGTTGGCCACTTTGAGTCCACAAAGAAATATGGTGAGTAGTATCGCAACTCCAGCAAGCTTCGATCCTTAGGATTTCATTTAAGCTTCGCCGAGCTGTTATCATACAGAAGATTGGTTCGCGTCGAGCGAGAACACAGCAGAATTTTGATTGTTTTGGAGTTCATGGAGGCTGCATCGGAAGTCAATCACCAGAATGGAGGTTAGTGTTTCATGTACGTATAATCAAAGGATCATGTACGTATAATCAAAGGATCATGTACGTAGAGTTAGTGTCGGGACTCGAGACAGTACTGAATTTGATCAGAATGTAACTGTAACAAGTACCAAGTTTGTTTCAGGAAATTCACAATTGTAACTGGTATGCTAACATTCGTGTGAATACTTTTTCTGCTCGAGGCACGACCGTATACGTCTACGCTATATTAGTATATATACAAATTTCGACTCCTGAATGTGCTTGTTTAGAACTGTGGAAGGAAAACTAACCTCATCAAAACAGTGAAATTATGGTAATTGTTGGTCGCTTAGTAGTTTTCTTTCCGATTTTCCTGAGACTTTTAACTAAGGTAATACCGCAATCCTAATAAGCTTTAATCTCTTTACTTCCAGCCATGGAAACAGCATCAAGCTCAAACAAAGGCGACGAAGACACAGCTAATCCTGCCATCCCTACCAACGACGGTCAGAGGCACATCGATTACAAATGGTGGATTCGGGTCTTCATCTACATCTTCTTAATGCTGGTCGGGCAGACTGCAGCGACTATCTTGGGAAGTCTTTACTATGACAAAGGTGGTAACAGCACATGGATGGCGACGTTGGTGCAGTCTGCAGGCTTCCCGATTCTCATTCCCATAATGATATATTTCTCCAGATCAAAAACCGCCCCTGGCCCCTCCTCGACAAGCCCATCGTTCCACTATCTTGCTTTGCTCTACATTGCAATCGGCCTACTTGTAACGGGCGATAACATGATGTACTCCTACGGCCTTCTCTACCTTCCCGTCTCTACCTATTCCCTACTATGTGCGACTCAGTTGGCCTTCAATGCTGTTTTTTCGTACTTCCTTAACGCGCAGAAGTTCACCATCCTGATATTCAACTCTGTAGTCATCCTGATAATCTCCGCAGTGCTTCTGGCTGTAAACTCCGATTCAGATGGTGGCAACATGAATGTCTCGAAAGGGAAGTACGCCATTGGATTCCTTTGCACGTTGGGTGCTTCTGCAGGTTACTCCCTGTACCTTTCCGTAAACCAAATCGCTTTCGAGAAGGTCATCAAGAGCAAGTCATTCATCACGATACTGAACTTGCAATTCTATCCGAATTTTGTCGCCACCATCGGCTGTGTTGTCGGACTATTTGCCAGTGGGCAGTGGAGAGGATTGAGAGCAGAGATGAGAAATTACGAAGAAGGGACAGCATCATACGTGCTGACGCTGGTTTGGATCGCTTTGACATGGATGATTGCGACGACTGGCATACTGGGACTGATATTCGAGGTGTCCTCTCTGTTCTCAAATGTGATTAGCACACTCGGTCTGCCTCTTGTTCCTGTGTTTGCAGTAGTTTTCCTCCACAATACGATGAATGGGGTGAAGGTGATCTCGTTGGTGTTGGCGCTTTGGGGGTTCTTTTCCTACATCTATCAGAATTACCTTGATGACGTGAAAGGCAAACGTGCAAAGGCTATCCTCAACAATGTACCTGAGGCTGTAGTAGTTGAGATCTGTTGACGGACATCAAACCCTTGAGCCCTGAACTTATGGCAGAAGATTTTGTGCGATGGCTCATTCCACTCCTGTGTAATACTTTCCAATACTTCATAGGAAGCATTTGATCGATATTGTCATCTGAAATCGAAATTCATCTATATGCATACCATCTTTGCATCATGACCAGGCGAAAAAGGAGCAGTCAAGTCATGAAACAAACCGAGACACAAGGAAAAAACCACTCTGCAAGCTGCAGCCAGCCATGCGATCAAATAGTCATCAGACTACCAATATCACCTTGTATGTTATCCTCCCACTAAATGGTTCAAGATTATCGATTGCTGAAGACAACATGAAGTCAGGAAGGACCAAGTATCACCTCCGTCTACATTTGAAGCCCAGCTCCCTGTAGAACTTTATCAACTTCACCAGATCACATCATGTTTCTGAACATACTTTGTCGTACTGGTGGTCGTTGAGGATGAACCCTTTAAGCAATCTGCTAGCTGAAAAAGCAATCATGCAAAAATGGCAATCGGCAGTACAATCTACATTTTCGAATGAACCTCCTGATGACACAGTGTCACCAGCCCATGCCACGGTCGCAGCGTCAGCCAAGGTCATGGATTTGGCCATGCTGCAGCCCGCCCAACACTTATATTTAAGCGCCACTCCAGACCTTTAATGCTCCAAAAAGAAGAAACATAGCACAACGATCGAAACTGGAAGACATCATCCTAGCATGATAATCAACCTCGATATACTTTTCTAAAGAATCATTCGCACCACCATAAATCAAGCCCAGGGCCAACTGGCTATAATATATAGGCATTAGTCTAAAGAACACACGTTTATTTTGCTTGTAATGCTAGAAACACATATATTCAGTGTCCAAGCAGCACTACAGAACTTGGAAACAATAAGCCAGTAATCACACAATGCCGTCCAAATATCTCCAACGTTAATGAAACTAACCCTGGCAAGAACAGCTGAAATAGTAACAACATTTTGGGGAATGAGGAATGCGCCTCTAAGCTTTTAGGAAATATGATGGAGTGAAAGTAACAGGTACCAAAAAAGCAAAAATGTAGTTTCCAAGAAATCTATGATGAAGTCAACAAGCACATCCACCTGGTTGCCCTTGGTTCTGAGGCGCGCTTGAGGTAGACTTCAGACTCACATCAACCATGTCCTCTTGCTTTGTTGAAGACAGAGTCTCCATTCCAGGCAAAGCAGCAGCGATTTTCCGAAAAAGAGCCTGTCCACATTTCAGAGATGCTAGGTCAGCATATGGCAGGGAACAAAATCAATATTTCTCCCTCGACTTTTGTCATAAACTAGGAGTTAAAAAGAGGAATGTCTACATGTTACTATAAGCCAGCAAATTAACTTTATGCCCCGGCAAACAAGTCTCTATATACCTTCACAGATCACTTTACATGTGCATGGCTCTCACTGCAACTTCTAGATCCCTATTGTGCCAGTAGGGAAAAAAACACGCTAGACTCTCCCCCTGAATGGGATATGTATACACTAAAGGCATCATCCTACAAAAATCTCAGAACGCAAAGATAATAACTCCTGTGTATGAAACTTTAGCCCCATATATAATACTGAAATTTCACTCTGGGAATCTGCACAGCAACAATTCCCTTTGCAGATGAACACTCAAGACCGCCACATCTGAGAGTCAAAACACTTCCTTCAGTGATACTCCGCAGATGGCAACTACCCAATTTCTTGCATATTCTGTGAGGGAAAGGGAACCCAAGTGCCAGCACATTATGGTCAGAAAAATGACGAAATATGCAAGGGTTACCTTTATGTTAAAGCCAGCTTTTGCACTGGTTTCAATGAACATAACATTCAATTCACGAGCTTTGGCTTCTCCTTCTTCAATGGACACTTGCCTGCAAACCAGTTGCTTATGAAGATTAATTGGAAAACAAACAAACAAACATGAAAGTGTTCATTAACTTCTGGAAACATGAAAGTGTTGATACACACGGGAAAAATACAAATTGGTAAGAACGGACGCTAGTACGATAATTCTCGGTAGTCGTCATATTACTGTAAACTTTCCATGAATTGACTCAATCTTCAGAGGTGCACAATGATTCTTCCTTCAATTTTGAGTAAAAAAATCATCAATTGCCGATTCAACTTTCTTCCTTAGTCTTCAGCCTCTTTAGCTTGTTACTAGTAGCCTCGTAGGAGGCTAGGAAGGCTTACTTCAAAGAATACTTGGAAAATTTCAATAAATTACTGTCACAATGTTCTCGATGACAAATCTGTTCAACCTGGCTTCATCAAGGAACTGTTTCGTGGGTTTAGCTGTACGATAAGAAAATCCTTGTAAAACCTAAGAGTTTTTCAGCGGCTCAGTCAGTGTGTAAAGGAGTATGCACACATGATGAGCATCCCCCGAGTAAACAGAATACCCTATCAATTTCATCTATCTGCCCTGCCCAATGCAAGACTGACACCGGATAAGTATGAGCTTGTGACGAAGGAGACTTCTCGGATATGGAGGGAAGAAGCCTTGACATTGCACTAGCAAAGAACTAATGTAACATTTATGAAAGCTTAGGGAACATGCTCAACATGCTAGCTGGATGCTTGGAGCTCACAAGTTTCTAAGAAAGGATGCTATTTAATGAGACTCAGCACAGTCTTTGAACTAGAAACAAAGCCTACCCAGACTTTTGCTCTGCAGAGAAATTACGATAGAAGTTGAAAGCTAGGTTGCACACAATTTTGTAAGTGGATCTGGTGGTTCACATCAACATCATCGGTCCGGCACCATAATGGCGTTGTGCGCATGTATGCTGATATCCCTTGCAGTCTTGACCAAGTTCTTGTGGATGTGACACGGTCAACATCCAACCAGCAGTAGTTCTAAAAGAACATGTTTTTGCAGAGATTGGGACATATGAGACACAAGGTACCCAGTGAAAAAAAAAGGGTAAATCGGTAGGCAAATGGAATATACATTTTGTAGCGAGTGTGATAAATGAACAGGCAGCTGTGGAAAAGTAGAAAATACACAGCACCATTACATGTAGACATTGTTCGAGATATCGGCCGATACAATCAATATATCGGTTTAAACCTCCAACCAATACGACATAAAGAATTTTTCCGATATGTCAAAAATAAGTCAACATCGTTGATATATTGGGTTTGGCCCGATATATCACCCGATATCCGATATGCAAATATCGGCCCGATATAGGTTGAAAATGATTTAAATCTTTTTTTTTAATGATAACAATAGGAGACAACATTAAAACGTCGTTTGGTGTCTACTTTTTTTTTTTTTTTTTTTTGTGTGTGTGTGTGTATGGTTCATAAACAAAACGAAGTTATTTTAGGGTTAAAAATTCAAATCCCTTCATCTAACTCCCACTTCATGAGAAGAAGAGCAATCTTCTCCCATGTTTGGTTACTTCATTACTTGTACATGCATCTTAAGTTGCTCACATGTCAAATTGCTTTTGTAGTTCTTTCTTCCTACTTCGATTTATCATTTATGGTGTGTGTGTCTATATGCATATCTATATATGTATGGAGAGGATATTTTACTTATATCCCCGATATATCATCCAATATGATATCCGATATGATATCTGATATGCCAAAACCCAATCCGATATGATACAAATATATGATATTTAGAACCTTGCATGTAGAAGACATACTGTTTTGAAATTGAAAAAAAACTGAAAGCAAACAGAGAACTCATCAAGCACTCTGAACCTTTGACCTCAACAACATGGAATAATAAGCAGCAGCTGAGACAATCCTGTACCTTTTATCCACAAGATCAGTTTTGTTTCCCACGAGTGCAATGATGACATCACTGCCCCTCTCAGTTCGAACCTCTTCAATCCACTTTGATGTGTTCAAAAAGGACTGTCGACCTATTGCAGAACAAATAAAGGTGAGAGTCATCGAGATCAAGCATAATTAGACATAATTGAATCATTTATACAATCATGATACCGAAACATGAAAAAAACAGGAGGCTAAGAGATTAGGCATGCAGACTTCCTAGTTACTGAACCATACCAAGGGACAAATATTTAAGATATTTGACAAGCATAATCCTTACTTGCAACATCATATACAATGACTGCAACTGATGAATCTCTTATATAACTTGGTATAAGACTCCTGAATCTTTCTTGTCCAGCTGTATCCCTGAAAATTAAGCGGATAATCTCACATCTCACATGAGCAATCTTCCAAGTACAATAATATATCATATAAATTTATCAATCTTCTTGGAAAAACTTCCATGCTCCACTAGTAAGTCACATCCTTCAGGAAAGGGTAAACTCTCAGACTGAAGTACCCTACCATACGGACTGTGCATCGATTGTGTCTGTCTAATGATAATTGAAAGGACAGAGAAACACACTTCCTTTCTCTTTTTCTTAAGTAAAAGAGTAAAGACATCCCATTAAAAAAAACCTCTAAACAATGCAGTGGAACATCCATATCCAATACGACTGTGGATGACTAGTATGCCAATGCAGACCGGATGAGTGGTAGGTTGAAGTTTCATTTCGGTAAGACTTCAGTTGTTTGAAATCTGCTATGGCGTGCCTAAAATTTCAAAAACCGGACACAGTCCAAAGATGGATGAAACTTCTTAGGTCACAAAGTTTGGTGTTTAATGACACGAATGACCGGATAAATCACATGAACGAGGCACAAAAATGAGAAAGTTGAATATTTACTTGCACTGACCCATAACCCCTATCTTTGGGGTGAAAGTGACACCTGAGTTCACTTCATTCTTCTTGCAGGTTTCATGACTTCATTCTCACCTTTCCGCAAGGCTTATGCACAGGCCCCATGGAAGAAGCAGAATGACACAGGTGGATACTGGATACAAGAGCAATGGTTGATGGTGCAAGTCGGGCATGTCAGTTGGTCAGAAGACGATTGCCAGATTCCATTTATTTCAAATCAACTTTAGGACTTCTCGGTTCCATTTATGTAAGATTCATTTCGCATTTGACTCTACTGGTTGATTAATCAGATTTGGAAAACCATTGTTTAGGATTGGATAATTCATTATGATGGAAGAGCTTTCATGATGAGATGATTCTATGTGAAGCAAAGCAAATATTTTCCTTTGTGAACAGCTGACATGCAGAAGAGTGTAAACAATAAACGTATAGGACAAAAAAAGGACAGGCGCTTGCAAGAGATAGGAGATAAAAAGTATAGGACATGCCAAAAAAAAAAAGGAAAAAAAACTGTAGGTTATGATGATTAAACAATCGACTTCCCCATAAAATATTTTAGATGGCCAAACAACAATAGCAAACTGAATGTGATCGTCAGCCACCAGGCAGAGTAGAAAATAAAATCCAAATATAAATCTTACCAAAGCTGCAAACGTACAGTTCTATCTTCAAGATACATCGTCTTTGATAAGAAATCAATGCCAATCGTGGCCTGTCAGAAGATAGCAACAAATAAGACATTGATGTAAAAACTTGACTATAAGAAAATTTTGTTTAATGAAGAAAAAATGTGGGCCCATTTTTAGTTAGTTACAAAAATACAGCTCTACCTCAACTTAGAGGTTCAGGACAAGTATATCAGACACAAGAAACTTGTCCTTGTTTCATACATGCAGATATTGTCTGATCTCTCTAAAGCACAGCGTGGATTAGGCTTTAGGAGGGAGCAGAAAAGGCCTTTTTGCCATCCCAAATAATTTCCAAATGAAAATTTACCTAAGCACACCCTTTTTAATACTGGATAGTGAATCTATTTATTTGGCACTAGACCTCAACCATCATCTTTGAACTTACTACACGTAACTACGAACTATACTTAAATCTATTCAAGAGAATCACACGAAGGGCAAAGTGTGTCTTCAAAGATACAGGAAAATGGAATGAATATCTTCAGCAGCTGAAGATATCATCTTAGAAATATTTCATCCATTCATAACAGAAACATATGAGTCAAAGATCTTCGAAGATAACCTCATCATTGAGTTAAGATGTTTTGCGCTCTAATAGTAATGGAAAACATAAATGTTTTAACTGGCTAGCAATGATCTTCAACCATGAGGATCTTGACAATCTAGAAATCCTTGCCATGCATCGCAAGACGTGAACCATCCATCTCAGATGATCTCTACCATCACACATGGAGTAGAGAATATCCATCCTTGATCAATCTTACATTCATAAAGCTAATACCCCACATGAACTATACCAAACAAAAACTCCTCCCTGAACAAATGTCTCTAAATCCAAATAACTTAAATGGACACCCTTTGCAGCACTTACCATTATGCTTCTGATGTCAATGACAACGGTTCTAAACCCTCTATCAGCATACTACGACAAACTCAATCACTAAACTTTACAATCGACTAACCAAAAGTCACACTTTTGGCATCTCATACGCATGCCCAACATTGTCACACGGGAGAACTCATCTCCCACAAAAGAAGTGAAGTCTATTCATCAAGTATCTTCCCGAGATTGTTGGAAAACCAGCTCTATCCAAAGTCCAAACTGATGGTAGAAGGTGCAAGATTCAGACTCGTGGTCTAAATGTCAAACCTGCTCTCATAATATGTTCAAAAACCAACTTTACCAAAAAACCGAACTAATAGTTCAAAGCGCATCATGCATCCTAATCGTTCGTGCAGATCACAAGACACATGTAGCAATGAATCACCATCGCAAAATCTACCTAACTAAATTTCCATTATCACCCTTAAAACCCTAAAACTACTAGATCTTCCACAAGTGGAGGTCTCACACCGCATTCTCCCTTCGATCCACATAAATCGAACATAAACAACAACAATTCATCATCATCGAAGCAAGCCCTAAACATACACGAACCAATCATACACGATCCAAAAACTCAGATGATTACCTGATAAGTGTTATCGAACTTATCATACATGAACCGCGTGATAATACTCGTCTTCCCCACGGACTGATCGCCCAAGAACACCAGCTTATACTTCGCAAGTGCCGACACCGGCGCCATCTCTCTAGATCAATTCCGATCGATCGGTTCTCAACCTTGGCTAGATCG
>JAOVYX010003977.1:0-10584 GCA_035668315.1 Drosera spatulata
TTTATTTTTAAATTTTATTAATTTTTTGGTTATTTTTATTTTTTTTTTTTTTTTTTTTTTTTTTTTTTTTTGTTCAGTTGCGATGGAGAGTTGCCATCACCTATTTTTTGAATGTGAATATACCTTGACAATTATGCGCATGGTGACTGATGGATTAGGCTTAAAATGTCGGGAGGATAGATGGGTGGATTGGTTTTCTTGGATGATGAAAATGGTGAAGGGTAATACTGCCTTGGCTAGGAGGAAGAGGACATCCTTATTTGTTTTGATGTATTACATATGGTGGGAAAGGAATAATCGAATACTTAAGCATGACTTCTTGCGGCCCGAGGTGTGGCTCATCGTGTGTTTGAAGTAGGCACGAATGTATAGCAGTTTGCTAGGGGATATTTTGTTATGACAAGATAAGTCCTAAACTTGGTTTTAAATTATAAATTTTGGTGTTAAATTTATATTTTAAATAATTTATTATTGAACATAATATATATATATATGGAAAATGATTTGTGCTGAATACTGTTGTTGGACGCACCATTTTGATTTGTGCTGCATATTGTTGTCAGCCCTACTGCGTTTTCCGGGGCTATAGTTATTGTAGCTAACTCCCTCACAAATCTACAGAAAAACTACTTTTTTAAAAATAAAAATTTAAAATTAAATATAATCAATTTAAAAAGGAGTTGTAAGTGTGACAGCAGTCCCCTTGGCTGCAGTAACTATAGTTTTTTTTTATCATATATATAATTATATTTTTTTCTGATTTAAATATTATATCATTTAAGATTATTGAATATGAAAATTAAATTGGATGAATTATTTAAAAATGCCTAAGGGAGCTTTATTTCACATCCTACTACCCAAAATATTTCCTGATAAGTTTTGATACCCAATAAAATCTTTCTTTACATTTTGATACCCAAACACTTAAATATCAACAATATCCTCAATCTAACCTAACCACAACATACTCTAACCTAGCCTAACACACACACACACATCTAACCCAATCCTAACCAACCATTCTCACTCTCTTCCTCCATTATCAGCCACACCATCGAAAGTTTCAACCGAATTCACGCATTGAAAGGCATCACACCCCTTGAAAGTTTCTCGAGGTTCAACTGTTTGAGCTACTTGAGAACAACAAGGAACCATGGGATGGTGCCATTGAGCTGATTGGAGCTCAAATCGCTATGAGTAAGAAAGAGCATGGTTGCAATTGACTCAAAAATGGGGCTTGACAAGAAATTGAAGAACAACGATAGATTAGTAAGGTGGATTGGGGCAACGAGCTGCAGGGCTGCCACCTGCTTCTGATCTAGTTGCCCCATTGTAGATGATAATGATCACGCTGGCGAAGAGTGAGGAGCAACAGGGGAGGAGGAAGACGAAGACTCGGTGGGGGAGAGACGAGAGGAGATAGACGAAGATTTTCCTTTTGTCTATGGTTTTGGTATCATGAAGTGGGTGCGATTATGGTGTGGTATTGATTTTGTTCAGGAATGGACAAGATGGAAAGGATACCGATATAGGGATCGATTGCTCGTTGCTGTAGCCACATCAGGGGTCGTCGGGCGTCATTGGTAGTTTGGTTTCTTTCCTCGTTTGTTAAGGGCATAAAATGCTTCTTAAAAGATTGTAACTCTCTATTTTAATTGATATTTTGTATATATTGCATTTTTTTGAGATTGTATTTTATCGATTTGATTTGATGTCTACCTCGAGTATGTGTTGATGTGTTGGAAATAATTTGGAGAGTTTGAAGCTTGGAATTCAAAGAAATCGATGATGGAAAGTCACATGTATTAAAAAAGATTGTGATGACAATATATTATGTGATGCATGGCCTATCCATTACGGTGATGATGGTTATGACGAGAGTCGTGATAATTTTTCTTTGAATATTATGAAGTGCTCGCAACATGATGGATGTTATAATATCAATTATCATTACGAGACTTGTCTAAGATTATTTTTTTGACTTTCTTTTCGTAACTTTAATTTCAAGATATCTTTTCTGCGATTAAAACCCTAGTTTTGCATAACTTTCAAAGAGGATGGAGAAGATCGAGATCGAGAAGACGGAATCCATCAGATTCGAAGACGACGAGAGTGATGCTGGAAGCTGCTGTGACGACCTCCAAGTTTGCAGCAGTAGTTCAGGACTTCTTTCAAGCATGATAATGACTAGCTTTTTGCCTCGGAAACAGCCATTGCGACAAGCGGATCAAAAGTGAAGTTTTTCAGCTTCTCAGAAGAAGTAATGGCCTGCCAATTATGATCCTTACAGCCATTATCAGCTTGTAGTCAAAACAACAATTTTGGTGCCTTCTCAGAAGATCTAACAGGCGACCCATTACAGTTTCGCCAGCCATTACCTGCTCCTCTTTAAAGCTGCCATTTTGAAGGCTTCTCAGAAGATCTAACAGGCAGCCCATTAGAATCTTGCCAGCCGTTACCTGCTTCTTCTTTGAATTACAAATTTTCATGGCTTCACAGAAGATATAACGGCTCACCTGTGTAGACCATGCCAGTCGTGATCTTCCCGCATTCAAAATTGCAGAAAAGCACGTTCCTTTCCAGAAGAAGCAACGGGCAGCTTGTTCCAAACACAACGACCGTGAGTCGTACTTCTCGATTTGCTCAGTTTTTCCAAAGAAAAAAAAAATCAGTTTATTCAAATCTTCAAATAATTTTTTTTTTCAAAAAAAAAAAAATCTTCAAATAATATCTTTTCCCCTCTTTGAAATCTATTGATTCCCATCTAAAATCTTCACTTAATTACCCTAAATCCATTCCGAATTTCACTACAGATGATACCAATATCTGCACCACAAATCTTTTCTTCAACACACCGAGAACCCTAATTTATCAGATTCGATTTTCATCAAATTTGAGAACAGCTATGCTCTTTGGTTGATTGTGGGTGTCGAGGGTACTGCTGCTGAAGTAAATTCGATTGGGAAGGAAGTACTGTTTCGATTTTGGTTTTGGGTTTGATTCAGTCTGCTTGGGTGTTCTTCGACATTGGAAGCTGTAGAGTTGAACAATTGCTCTTTTTTTGGAAGCTGTAATATTTTTATTGTGAAGATGGCGAGAACTAACAAGACGACAACTGAAGAAATATTGCAAAATCCCTCGACCCCAGAAAACCGAGTTCAAAAATCAGAGTTTCGACGTCAAAGAAACAATCATTAACAAGACCTGCTATTTCTAAGCGTGCTCGAGGTAAAGCAACTTCTACTAATCCTCCTTTTTGATACGATGATATAGACATTAGAGACAAAGAAGATGAGGAAAAATTCGATATGCTTTCTAAGTGTAAGGTCGTGAATATATGTTACATTGATAAAATAGCGTTGATGATGTGGACTGATTGATGAATAGAATTGGTTGGGGGACATTCATGAGGCACAAGGATCCAACATATGTGTATCTCATGTTGGAATTCCTTTATTCTCTAATTGTTAAAGTGTGTCTGTATAATCCTCAAATTGAGGATGAGATTCAGTTTCAGATGTTCAATGCTGAGCATAAATTTGGTTTATCTCAATTCAATGTTTTGCTGGGCTTACCGTTTGGTAAACTACGTCTTGTTCCGAGATCTTTTAAAGGGGCTTCATTTTGAAAAAAATCACATCGGCTCCTTCTCTCTCGTAATGGTCAATTTGATTGAGGCAGGGCCAAGTCATCTTACCTCAGAAATCCAACTTTTGTTACCTACATCAAGTTATGTCGCATTCTATTTTTGGTAAGGATGAAAGTGTTGGGAATGGGAATGAGAAACAGTTGTTTTTCTTGTATGCGATTGTGAAAGAGCTTAAAGTGGATACTGGGTACTTCTTGCTTCATCATATGGATCTGTTGAGTAAGAAGGACACGGATGATATTTGCGTGGGTGGATTCATCACAATTATTGCAAACAAACTCAACTATGCAGTTGAAAGCTTAGACAAGGCTAAGGGATCATCGCGCATTGGCTTGGAGGCATGTCGATCTATGAATATGATAGCTACAGAAGGTGAAATCAACTATTTAATTCTAAACGAAGAAGATGCTAAGATTCCTCTCCTTGATGTGGACCACACTATAGTGCAGATTAAGGCGAATTGAAAGATGCCTTTTGATCCTTCTGCAGGTATACCTTTGCCGGCGATGCTTCAATTAGATGATCCTATCCATTTGAATGGGTCATGTTCATCTCGTCAGCAGTGGAATGAAGAAAATGATGCCGAGCATAGGGCGAGGGATCAGTTCGATGTTCGTACAGAGTTAGCATGTCAGAATGTGATTCTTAAGAAAATACGAACTGAGCAGCTGATTTTACGAGGTGATGTCACTATGATTAAAGTAGAGCACAACGAGATGCGAGCTGAGATACAAGAAGTTCGTGATTTGTTGCAGCAGCTTTTGCAGAGGCTACTGCTCTACTTCAGTAATCTTTATGAGTTCGTTTCCTCTCTTTTGTTTTTTTTAAGCATTGAGGAAAATGTTTTTTTTTTTTTTTTGAACAAAAGTTCTTGGCATTTTATTCCACACTCAACCAATTATAAGATTGTATCTCCTTACATAACATGGCATGAAAACATGAAATAACACCAGACTATTACATACTCAACTCAACACATACAAGACTTTCCTAGCAAGTACATCAGGACTCAATGCAATATGTTGAAACAGCCTAACATTCCTTTACGTCATATCTCGTACACGAGCAATGGAGTGAGGCGTTGTCTTTTGATAGCCAGCTCTGTCTTCCTTGACACACATCCAATCCAAAGAATTCAGTTCTCCCCAACTATATTTTCAGCCGGACAGTTTCAAAAAAGACATTACAGCTTTTAGCAGGTCCTACGCATACGCACAACCAAAAAAGAGATGATCCCTTTCCTCCCTTTCCATCTTACATAACTCGCAAACATCATATGCACCAAGCCAAAGATCCACATCACCAACATAGAGTTTACTCTTAGCAAGGTTAGCCTCTAAACCAGAGACTTCAACAAAATGCATAAGCTGGTATTTAATATTCATCAAGGAAAAGCTATCAACTTTGCACAAAAACATTAAATCATCAGTGAAACAATGACTCACCAACTTCACCCTTTTACATCTAGGATGATAAGAGAAGTCTTCCATTTTACAAATTCGAGCTAGACATCTGGACAAATAATCCGTAACAATCAAGAAGATATTGGGGGACATAGGGTCTCCTTATCGTAGCCCTCTTGCACCCTTGAGAAAGCCATGGAAGGTGCCATTGATGTTGATGGTGTACTACACAGAAGCCAAACAAGATAAAGTCTAGGTAACAAAGAGTTCAGGGAATTTTAAAGCAACCAGCAGATCTTTAACAAAATCTCAACTTACAGTATCGAAAACTTTCCCAATATCCACTTTCATAAGGCATCTGGGGTTAACACCCTTTCTCTCATAACCATAGATAAGCTCTTGGCATAGCAAAATGTTAACAATACTTGACCTCCCATGAATAAGATGCTCTGATTTTTAGCTATCAAGGAAGGGAGAACAACACAAAGATAAGCACAAAGCATCTTGGTAATTATTTTGTAAATCACTGAGCAGCAAGAGATAGGTCTAAAGTCACTGACCATAGTGGATTTTTATATTTAGGGGTAAGGTGTAACAAAGAAGTGGCAGCTGTTTTCAATGGGTATCCTTTGGAAAAGAAGTCCAGCACTGCTTTAGTCACATCAGCACCAGTTACTTCCCAAGTCTCCTTAAAAAATGTAGCTGTATAGCCATCAATCCTTGGTGCTTTTGAGCTATCAATAGCAAAAAGAGCATTTTTTACATTAACTCCAGTAAAAGGCTTCACAAGCATATGCTGCTGCTCATCAGTCAAGAGCTGGCCTTCTGAGATGATTTCCTGATCAAGAGGAATACTTGGAACCACAGTCCCCATAAAATTCTTCATATGTGTGACAAGGATATCAGTAATTTCGTACTAATTTGAAGTAAAGGAATCATCCTCTCTACAAAGAGAAAGGATATGAGATTGCTGCCTTTGACCCTTGATAATATTGTAAAAATATTTAGTATTCCTATCATGGAGTTTTGTTATGAGTCAGGAGAGAGCCCAAAGGAGGAAACCACGTCCTAACCGGGCGTGAGTAGAATACACATATGAATTAGGCCCAACTATTAACCCAAAAACTTAAACTGATGGGTTATCAATAGTTCACATATATATTCTACTCTTTTTTTTCCTCCATAGTCGATGTGGGTAAACCTACTCACACATATTCTCAACAATCTCCCCCTTATGTGTGAGTCCATCAACATGACTAACTCCCCCTTGAAACTGAATTCATGGACCTCCTCTACCCGCCTACTTGAAGTGGGCCACTTACGCACTTGATCAACCCACTTTACGGAGTAGCAACGTACCAGGGGATCCTTAACCTACTCTCTTGAGCCCACCAATCCAGCCCAACGAACCTTGGACTTTGATACCACTTTGTTACGATTCAGGAGAGCCCAAGGGAGGAAACCATGCTCTAACTGGGCCTGAGTAGAGTGCACAAAGGAACTGAGCCCAACTGTTAACCCAAAAACTTAAGTTGATGGGTTATCGGTTGTTCACATATATATTCTACTCTTTCTTTTTCTCCATGGTCGATGTGGATAAATCTACTCACACATATTCTCAATAAGTTTAAACCATTCATCACGTGCTATCTGTTTCTGGAAAGAATCCACAGCTTCCAGAAGAGAAATCAATTCAGCATAAGCAACATCCATTACAGCTTTATGAGCGTCAGAGTAACTAATACGAAGAGAGGCATGAGCTGTATCAAGTAACATAGTCTAATCTTCAATTCTCTCAGGTAGATTAGAGTAGCTTTGAGAATAAAGTTTCCTCAATTCAAATTTTAGAATTTTTAGGTTCTGATACAAGCAGTATATACTTCCATTAGAAAATGGAGACTGCGAGGCTTATAATACCATAGGCATAAAATTGCCATGCCTAGCCCATAGATTAAGATATCTAAAGGCTTCCTGCCCTTCGGAGTGTCATGGAACCTAACTAGCATAGGAAAGTGATCTGAGATATTAGGCTTAAGGAAACAAGCTTCAGAATTAAAGAATTCAACAAGCCATGGGTCATTACTGTACTTACATCTAACTCGACTTAGATTGATTATTGCACCGCGTATGAAAACATCTCGTACTCCTCAAATCAGTAAGCCCACAAGTGAGGCAACAACGCACAAAATCGGGGCATGGTTCAATGGATACACCAACATGGCCAATCTTCTCATCATAGTTGAGGTAAGTATTAAAATCCCCTATGACCAGCCATGGAAAGGAAACAGAAGTGCTCCAACTTATAAGATCATTCTAGAGTTTTAACCTTTGAGAAGGTGTATTCCAAGCATGAACAAATTTAATAAGCATGGAATACTTATCATCCTTCGAAGCAGCCTTAACATGCATAGCTTGGTCAGATCCAGCCAAATATGAAACCTCCCAGACTTTTTGATCCCGGCAACACTAGAGGCTACCATTATTTGCATAGTAGTAGTTACTATGAATCCGCTAGTATTTAAAACAAGTCGATGAAACTTATTTAAACTTATTTGCCTTTACTCGAGATTCAAGGACAACGAGAAAACTAAGTTTATTAGAAGAGAAAGTTCTTCAAAGCGAGCTGCTTAGCAGCTTTATTAATACCAAGAACATTCCATTCACCTAGCATTAGGTAACAACACCTACTAGAGGGAAAACTATAGAGGCCAACTGCTCATCCAGCTTTTCTTCAAGTTTATCCTCAACTAAAGGGGCATATCTAGATCTAGAAGGAGGAACATCAGCTTTCTTTCTCATAGTGATCACTTGCCATTTATCCTTTGGATCAGCTTTCAGGATTTGCTGAACACGAGCCTGCACAGCTATCAAGTCATCTTCTAATTCCGTTGGGCTACTAGTCACATCATTCGTAGAAGCTACAGGAACTGAAGGTTTCACTTTTGGCACCCATACTTGCACAGTTTAGGCTTCATTTTATAATTCACATCCTTATGCCCCCATTTACCATAGACACCACACTTCATAGGCTTCCATTCATAGATAACTTTCTGATTAATCTTCTCACCATCAGGTCTTGTAAACGTAATCTCCTCAACCAGATCCTTAGCAAAATTAACCTCGACTAGAGTCCTGGGATAGAAAATACGCCCTTTGGTAGCTGTTTGCACATCAGTACATATGGGCCTTCCAACACGAGGCACAATCTTCCTTAAAGATTTTTTCCCCCAAAACTCCAAATCATTATGAGGAAGCTGCATCCACGTAGGCACACAAGATAGACTTGATTCCTCAAAAGAGAAATGGGGCTGCCATTCACGAAGGATGGAAGGAATCGAGTTGAAAAACCAAGATCTCCTAAGTGTCTCATTCCTGTTAGCCTCAGATGCAAATCTGAATATGAAGTAGCCTTTTGAGTGCAGATGAACATCCACCAAGCCACATGCTTCCATTGCCTAGTGAGAAACCCTTGCATCGCCATGAAAGGAACTCGATGGCCAAGGACATACCCAATCAAAGCATTCCCCCCAAAAACCCATTCATCAACCACATCATCAGGGGATATCACAAGATCATCATCATCAGGAGTATAATCAAGTTGAATCCGATTCGCAACATTACGATTCCCCTCAAATCATCTTTGTGCTGAACAAAAGAGTCAACAGTTTCACCGTGGACAACATCATCGGATTGCACTGTGGTTTCTTTATCATCAGCCCATGATAAACGCCGTTTAACACTCAGATTCTCAGCAAAGGACTGATTCAAACCCTTATTGTACTTGACAGAAACATCCATTAACAAACCCTTCGAAGCCCCAACTTCCTTCTAACCTTCCATCAAAACCCTACCCTCAAGAGATTCAAGAACAACTGATTGAAAGATTTCCGCTATGATATCCTGTTTCGCACGGCCCATTCAGTGGAGATCAGCGTCACCGACGAAGCAAACGATAGTGACAGGAGAAACCTCCCTCATCCCTCCTTGTTCCCATTGGGGACAATATTTTAGTGAAGCTTGGGGGAGGGGAGCTTTATGATAGAGGCATTTGAGTCTTTAGGGTCCAGTTGAGTCATGTTTCGCGCTAAGTCATGTTTTTGTCTAGGATTTATTTTATGCTTTCATGAGCATGTTAGTGAATAAATGTTTTGTATTGGCCTTGAGTTTGATACTTATTTATGTGGAAAAGTGCTTCAATGGAAGGGATCAAAGTGTGTTAAAATTTGCTTTAGTGAAAGAATTTACACAAGAGTTTATATGAGCTATGCGAAATGTGTCAACTCAAAACAAAGAAATGAGATAGGTGTCAAACTAGAAAAATGATGGCCTAAGTTGAAACCTTACTTGGTTTACATGCGAAATTTCATCCAAAGTACGTATCGCTAGTTTAGCATCGCTAACAAGGCAAGTATGGGGGGTGGGTGTTAAACACGCGATAAGATTAAACTCTTATAATACAACGAGCTTAAGTTACTAGCTACTTGGTAGTGGTAAGGCGGAGAGGTGTGCATCGTCAATCATTTATCCCACTTCATTGTGTAGCCATAACGTTTTAGACCTCCCTTACCTAACATTATTATTCTCCTATTTTTCTTCCTTTTGTCTCATACTTTACATGATATATTGTTTTGATTGGGCATTCTTATACTCATTATTGGGGTTGCTTTATATTTCTCATGTCATATACTTCACAAAAGAACTCTTTTGAACCCTATCACATTTACGAGTCAAGATGACAATAGTGGGATTATTTGTATGGGATGATTAGTTTATTGTGTTATAATGTGGTATATAATGTGCCAAGGCTGTGGCGCCTTTATTTCTTTCAATAGTTTCAAAAAAAAAAAAAAAAAAGGAGCAGAAAAAAAAAAGAAGAAGTACTTTTTTGTTTTCTTAAAGTTGTTTTGAATTGAGAAATCTCCTATTCTAGTAAAGGGGTCGCTCAAAGATGGTGTATATTTGGTTTAGTATGGTTAGTGTGTTTATGTTTAAGACACAATGTCTTAATGGGATGGATGTATAGATCGCTAATATCTCGACTCGTACCTTGTTCCTATCCTTGCACCTTAGCTCCGTATGACCAAATAACGACCATCGCTTTCACCTAAATTGTTTATTTTTATTGGTTTTGGCCTAATATTAGATTGAGATACATACCTGGTTTGGGTAAGAAAGTGGTTAGTATGTGAATGCTTACAGTTGGTTGTATTATTTGGGTTGAACCCTTATTCTTGCATTATGAGAGTGTATAGATAATGATCCTCATGATCATTGTGGGATGGAGAGTGATGCCTTGTTGGGTGATTGTTTAGGGATACGAGGATGAGCTCATGCAGCGTGACGATAGGGAATGATGAGATGGCTTGCAGAAAATATGTGTTATGACACTTGTTTTTTTAGTTGGTTTGAGTTGCTTGATGTGTATAAAATCACACATCATTTCGTTATTCTAAAAGTTTGTTTTATTCCCTTTGAATTGTCTAAATTGCATTTTTAGTGTCGTTTTGCCTTGGAATGTTGGTACTGCTGCGT
>JAOVYX010003978.1:0-10583 GCA_035668315.1 Drosera spatulata
GAAAAACTGGACCTCTCATGGTCCCATTTCCCGTTTAGAACATCAACAATGATGTCTTGAAGGGGCAACCCATTACGTGCAACCTGCAAAATAACCAAGAGCTCCTGTTACATTTTTGCAATCAAAATCAGACACAATTCCACATAAAATGGCTCTAAACCAAATAATCATACTCTTCATAGAGAGATTACAAATGAAAAAGATACGATAATTCTCAAATTATTTGCATTGCCTCCTCATTGCCATCAACAAAAATAAATTTAGCACCATATAGTAAGGAGTAATAAGCAATTTCCTACAGTAAAACCACAATATGGGAGTGGCACGGTAAAAAGTAAACAGGAGGTTGCAGAATCTATAACAACAATACTCGATGAAAGGAAATAGGAGACAGACGATTTTCACTAAGGAGAATGAGAACAAACAGCTGCAATTCTATGTTAGTTATTCAGATGTAATTATTCAGATGTAGTTATAAGTAACTTCGGTCTGAAACAGGGTTAGCATACTGAACAGGAATATCCCATGGAAAAGTAACATACATACAAAGCAAAACGATGAGGTTCATGAAGATGTTTCTTTATTAATACCAAGTAATGAAATCTGAAATACATTTTTCTTCACAATATCAGATGAAACCTGCACATATTCTTCACATCCAAAATACTCTTAAAAGGAATAATCAAAGTCGAAATTCTTCAAGCAAATTATTTGGAGTTACTTATATCCACTTTTGATCCTCTATACCAATATAGAGACACTAGCATATCATGTGCCTTGAATTTGGGCATCATTAAGGAGTCCAACTCATTATAGGGTTTTCAGCATCCTGCATAAGTACAACATTAGTTGGGAGATCCAGGGATGAAGTAATAAACTACAGCAGTGGTAATTGTAATCAAGCAACCTATTGCTTATTTCACACACACACACACACAAAAGAAAAAAAGAAAAAAGAAAAAAGAAAAAAGAAAAAAGAAAAAAGAAGAGAAAAAGAGAAAAGGAGGAAAAAGAGGAAAAAGAAAAAAAAAGAGGGAAAGAGAAAGGAGCAAAAAGGAGATATTTCTAACATTGCTGAACTTGAACAAGGTAACACAAAACCTGTAGGTTCACGATAATTGTTAACCTCATAAGATAAGCTACAGGAATTAACGGCAGCTTTTGACCTTTCCATTATTGCATTCTTGCATTAGCTTCGTACTGATGCTGTCATATCGTATGAGTAATTGGGGGCAGCAACAATATTATTTAAAAACAATCTCAACACGAAGTGCTGCTGCAAAGGGAACACTACCAACTTGTGTGAAGATGTAAAATTGTACTGTTTGCACACAATATAACTCGTGCTCATGCAAAAGAAGCGCCTCAACAAGAAAATTCTCGCTGATATTGCAAGTTACAAGAAAATGGAGCAGCCAAGAATATAACAAAAACCGCAATGGGAGTTCAAGAAGGACCTGAGCAGAAGATATAACATCCGGCGAAAACCGGACATATCTTTGACTGCCATAAACAGCAGAGCTAACATCAAATCCACTGCCAACCTTGCCTTGGGCAATGCAGTGAGCGGTTTGTGCTACGATGTGAACCAATTCAAGATTTGAACTGGTATTTCTATCTTGAAGGTGATTATCGGATGATAATGGAAGTTTGATCACACCAAGGTAGTGAAGCAAAGAAGCAACAACAGCCGTTGTCATTGCTGCAGATGAACCTAGCCCAGTTTTGGCAACTTCAGGCTTTTTGTTTGATCCATTCGCATCATCGGCATTGAATGTAATGGATGTAAAAGCAGGAAGTGTAGACAGTGACTCTGGTGTAAGAGGTAGACCACGAGCTTCTAACTGGAGAATTACATTAAAAGAAAAAAGAAAAAAAGAAAAAGGTCAAATGCATTTTGGGGCATCATGATTCATGAGCACAATAGCACTAGAAATGAACAGAACCCCAGGACTATATGTCTATCTTATCGGCCTACATATTTATTCCTACAATATTCTCCTCCAACAAGATCCAATATTAGCCGGTGTGCGTCAGATGACCGTAGGGCCATAGGCAGAGGTTGTCCTACAGTACACATCTTTTGAGTATGAGCTTCAAAGAAGCGCACATCAAGCAAGGATGCATCAATTATCCATTGAAAATAACAACCTTTAACTTGTTGACTGACTGTCTACGCCTAATTCTAAGCCTAAGTCTATTCGATTTCTATATTATTCTAAAAATACTGCAGACAACCACTGGATATATTCAGAGGATTTCTCAAGCTGTCTCAGTTGATACGGTTTGATGAGCAGCACTATAAGCACTTGCAATCTCATGAATAGGGCCATAAACCATAGTTGTCACATGCAGAGTACTTTCTATACAAACAATATATGTTACCTGACTACGGTAAGAATAAAAATCGTTGTCACCTAGAACTGTAATGTGAAGACCTGCAGGCTTAAATCCGTGCTGTGAGCAATAAGTTTCAGCATTCAAGCAACGTTTACTAAGAGAAGAATAATAAACCCTACAATCACCTTTCAAAAGTACTTTCTCCAACACATCCTTGTCAACTTTAGCAAATGCAGCTGCCACAGCATACTGCACAGCTTGTTCTACAAAAGGATTCTTCGATTCACTGAAGAAACAAGATCAAGTGAACTAGGCGTTATGCCTCATATTCAAAGTTCTAACCAGAAGTAGAGTTGCTAAACTCAAAATTCAAATGCATAAAATAAATGTCAACATAGAAAAAAAGAAAGAAAGAACGATAGCTAAACCAGTATTCATAGTTGTCAAAGCGTCGCCATGACGTCATGACGCTCGGGAGTGAACGCCATGCTGTGTCACTTCATTGACTACAACAAAGCGGGCGCCATGACCTCGCAATGACCTTGCCATGTACGCTTTGGGCCATGGCGGGCGCTTTGGATGCCTTGCTCACCATGTTGATCATGTTGATAATTTATTTCTTTTGTTATGTTACCATCTCATGTTATTTTTTTCCTTTTTTGGGAATTTTTTTCAAATAAGTGTTGGATTTGTAGTCCATTTCTTATCATTTTAAAACAAAATGAAAAATAATAATAATAATTCACATATAAGATGACTATGGATAAGATATACGGGATAGCGCGACCAAGAATTATTCCTAAGAGACTCATCCTAAATTAATTCATATAACAGTTTTGGGTATTTAATTGTATTTTTATATTTATAAATTTATATTCATTCTTGGAGGCTCCAGTATGAACTTTGTAATCCAATTGCATAGTTTGTTATATTTTCTTCATGTTACTTACAAAAATATACATAAGAGTTACAAATATATAGTGTGTATTGTTATTTTGATATAAGTATACATAAATATATGAATTACCATTATGTCGTCATGTTCGCCATGGCGTCAAGGCGCTATTGCCTCATCATGACTCACAATGGCACCTTGACAACTATGCCAGTATTCATGTTTCAGCAAACTCCAATCAAAAGTTCAAACGGGTGTAATTGTAACTGAAAACAGGACTCTTGACTCAAAAAAACTGAGAAGGGTGGTGGTTGGTCATCAGTTAAAGAGGGTGAAGTATGATGGTCTTAAAGGTTACAAATACTTGTAAGATCAGTGTCATTGGCATATCCAAGGACACTCATATAGGAAAAACACTTCTACCAAAAAGCTTACTCGGCAGAGAGTGTTCACATTTTACAGGTAAAGGTTACCCCTGAGATAGAGCCCCACTTGCCTTGATGACACACATTGAATCGTCAAATTCTTTACTGACATTTTGTACACAATCTCGCGTGAAAGCTGAGGGGAAGAGAGCTTAAAGTCCATCCATGCCTGAAACCAATAAAAGGAGGAAAACATGATCTATATAAATTCTAGAAATCACAGTAGAATACCACTGATCATTGAGTATTGCCCATCTTAATGAACCAAAAGTCTGCAGGTTAAAATAGCACTTCATAGTTCATTGGACAATGCATATCAAGGCATAGACACGTTTAATACTTAATACCACATTCCCTTTTCAACAACAGGAGACAGACCCTTATCATTGTTAATTGCTAAGAATTCCAATATTCAAACTTGTCCTTTAGAGATGGAACTCGAAATATCAATAAATCAATCTAGGCAAATGGCGAGCACTTACCCATGCCCAACTTTCTGCCTTAATATCATCATGGAACGGCTTGATGATAGCGTAGAACCGAGAACTCGTACTAAGCACAAGACCCGAATTCGGTCTCTCCAAAATAAGGTATCCTCCGGTAATCAGAACCTTCCCTGGAGCTGAAGCAACTCTGTACAAGTATTAATCATAATAAATCAGAACAAGTAGCCAAAAACAGAAAGAATCAAGCAAAATAAAGGGGATTTTACCAAGTTCAATAAAAGCTACATGTGTAGCTTCACAGTTCACGGGTCATTCAAGTCCGGAATAGAATAGCACAGCATCATTCTTTGTCAATGGAAGAATTAATTCCATCAAAAAGCACAACATGGGAGTTATGATCTGATTCGCTATTCGCTTAACCCGACAAACATGATCCTTAAACAGATGACTAAAACTAAATCTACCATCTTTTCTCAGTTTACACAAAGCTAAAGGGAAAAGAAAAGTCACGCCATTCTAAAAAGTTAAAGTTCACGGCAACATACTAACACAAGCATGGATTGGGTTATGGCTCTGTTTAATTTTAATCTAAAGGCACAAAGGCAATTATCTTCATTTTCTACGGCCGCAAATTCCAAAGCATATTTCATGATAATGCCATCTTTTACTTGGGCTAAAACTTTGACACCAAATTTCAACAAAAACAGAGAAAGAAAAAAGAAATTGGCGTCAAATCAAAAGGGTGACCTCAATTTGACAACCGGTCATAAAAACAGTACTGCTGTGTCAAGATTGCCTTAATCATAGGTTCAATTGATAACAAAATCCACCGATCAAGGTAATGCAATGTACAATTTTTCCAAGCAAGAACCTTCATCATTAGACAGCCAACTAAACTAATTTTGATTATGATTCAAACCCGGTTCACCATTTCGACATTATCGATCACAAACCCAAATCAGCACTGCATATTCTACCCAAACATCGCAGAAGAAACATGAAGCCATCAGAAAAAAAGGATGAAACTTGATGGGAAGAAGATGAAGCACTTACACTTCCATATTCGGGTTCGAATTCTCGGAAATTGACGATCACTTCGATGAGAAATCAGTCAGGTGAAGAAATTTGGGTCAAGTGGGCAATGAGAGGAAACTTGGAACCCCCAGAATCAAAGGGTCGACGAAGCAACAAGGAATTCAACCTGAAACTCGTGGGATTTGGAGACCAAATAGTCCGTACCTGAGCAGCGCATTGATTTGGAGACGATTCATAAATGGGAATAAGAAAAAGTGTGACCTGGCATTTAATACTTGAGATAATTATAACAATTAAAATTTAAATATATTTATAAATAATTAAGATTAAAATATTGAAAGAATTATCCAATATCATCTAATAAAAATAATAATAATAAGATATTCATTATTTTTTTTTCTTATTTTATTTTTTTCGTTTTTGTTTTCATCGATCAATGTATGATCAATTTTATACATCAATTTCGTCAATAAATCCTATGAGTTTTAGCCCTCTACGATTTGACATTGCAATGATTAGCAATGCATCTCTATTCTTGATGTTGGATTCTTAGGCTATACGGATTGGCAACTTGGAAGAGTTCGATCGAGTTGCACCGAGGCATGTTGATACCTTCAACAGGGATCATACTCATAAGTTTGTTGTTCGGTTGAAGCACAGGGTCATCAAAACCGGACTAAAGAACATCAACATCTCCTATTCCCGTATCTCGCTAGCTGACATCGCCACAAAACTGAGATTGAATAATAACCAAGACCTCGAGCACATTGTTGCCAAAGCTATCCATGATGACATAATAGATGCGAAACTGGGTCATGCGAACGGGTGGATGGTGTCGAAGAAAACAGAAGACATGTACTACACCAAAGGGTGGACCATGCTCGAGATTTTTGCGTTATATGAGCGAATCCGATGAAATCTACGTCAACGGGTTGTTATGGTTATGGTTATAATATGTGAGTGAGCCGACAAGATTTACGTCGATGAAGAATTCTTATGCTAATGGTTGTAGTACGTGGCTGCAATACATGAGCAAAGCGCGAGGATGGTAACCGGTTGAGACGTACGTTTTAGATTTAATTTTTTTTAAAAAAAAAGTTAGTAACTTATATAATTGATGACAATCTTGTTAAGCGAGTGGATATGATATAATATTAGATTATTTTATGAATTTGAATTTTGGAACCTAAACTTTATATTTGAAAAAAATAATTTCATAATTGATTATAATTGATCATAGGGTATTTTTTATTGTAATATTATAATGGAATGTTTTTGTGTAATTAAAATTGTATAGGAAATACTTATCAACAGTTCTCCATAAAATATATTAATTTAATATCAATTTTTGTTTTTATTGTTTTAATCTTACATTATTTTTTTTATTTTTTTTTCTCGATATATGGTGTTTCACAATAATAAGTCGTACCATTTTAATCGGAAAACAAATGAAAATAAAACAACACACAATCCAAAACAGCGTGTCTAGACACATAAATCATAAACCCTTCATAAATAAACATTCTTTGTCCATTTTCAAATAATCAAATCAATATTCAAATAAATTATGATATATTATTAATTATAAATATAAGTATCCCATATAAATCATGGTTTTTTCAAACTTTGACAATCTTTTTTTTTTTTCTTTGGAAAAAATTATCAATTATACCACTGACCAAAAAAGAATTACCAATAAATATCATCCCTTTTATTTTTTCCATCCTTATTTTCATCATCTCGTTTTTTGATGAAAAGAAAAATATTGCTTTCGTATTTTGTGTAGATATAGTGTGATTCTTCCGATCTTAGAGATATGTGATACATCTTTTCAAAAAAAAAAAATAAAATTTTTGTTGATATTCCTTCCGTTTCATTCAAATTATAACGTTGCATCACCACTGCACTATTTAACATATATTTTGAGGAGTTTCGTAATTCGTCTTTGACTACGTTGCATCACCACTATCCTATTTAATACATGTTTTGAGGAGTTTTATTATTCATCTTTAATTATGTCACTGGTTCAGATTGAAATACATAATTTAAACTATTATTAATTTTTCACAATAATTTTACAAATTACGATGTTTGATCTTCTCCCGAACGATTCGTAACATAAATAACTTTATTGTTTGCCTAAAATGATGTTGTAATTTCATTGGGACGGAGGGAGTATATCTCTTTATTTTGTGTCGGATTTCTTCTCATCATTACTAAGACTGTTAAAACGGAGGTCGAACCATTTATCGAACCACTATAAACTTCGATAAATCGAAATCGATCGAACCGATGATTATTTTATTAAGCTTAATTGACAAGGAATATTTCACTACCTTGATAATCACTATATAATTTCAATCTTATTATCTAACTCCTCGTGAGATCGACATCCTTCATCATTATATTATGTATTTTGAGGAGGAATTAATTTTCGCGCATAACGATATGCAATACTTAATTTAAACATTATGCTTAAGATAAAAACAATTAGTTAAGAAAAATTGAAAACTTTAATCTTTTCTATATACATGTGTAAAACTTTTTCCTAAGTGATGAAATCCTTTCAACAAAGATTCCTTATGATATAGGATAAAATCAAAAACTGATTATCTTTTTCCTTGTATAGCTTGAGATTTTCAATACATAAAACCATATATTTCAAGGTCTATATTAAATCCAAAAATTATTCGATTCTCTTAATGGCAAAACAAAATAATTCATATGAATTAAGCCAAAATCCGTTGAAAATAGTCATAGGCATCAACTAATGATGTCATGATCGATGCCAGGAACTCAATGGATTCTTGTGCGAAGCTTTAAAGCTCCCATACAAGAAGCACCCATGTACTAGTATGAAAAGTTGTTTAAAATTAATTATCATAGTTATTTTAAATAAAATTGTTAATTTTAAATATCATATATATTATATTATTTTAAAATCTAAAATAATATAATATTCTTAATATTGTGGATATTATTTTTATTATTTTTATATGAAATGAAAATAAAAATTTTCAATTATGTTTTCTATTTTTTTATCGAATAATTTTTATTTGACTAATAAAAAAATCATTTATTCAATATATTATTGATAATTAATTATTTTTTAAAATTTATTTATCATTTGATCGTATCCATTTCATCAATTATCAATTAATCTTTTATAAAGATTCTTGAATTTTATTTTCACCCGACATCTTTCCGGTTACATTTACTTTACAATCCTTTTATTTCAATCTATTCAAATACCCACCTAATTGGCCATCTCCTCCTCCGTCGTCATCCCCGCCGCAAAAACCATCAATTCTCATCTTGCTATACTACCGGAGACGAGAGCATATTCTGTAAAGAATTTTGTAAAAAGAGAGACTCAAGCCTCGCCGTCATCCGCCTTCGATCAAAGGCGCAGGAATCATGGAGTCATCTTCGTTGCTTTCGCAAGCCATCGTCATCAAGTGAAGGGCCGAAACCTTCAACTTGCTTCTTGTTCAGATCACCGTGCCAGGATGTTGTTGTCCTGGGCGAATCGGAGTGTCACCGAATTGATGTTGTGGTTGGGCGATGGTGGGGAATAGATGGGGAACAGGGAGGGGAAACACCTTTGGGGATTTTGGGGGGATATTTTAGGGTTTGTATTTGTGTGTGTGAAGTGTGGAGTGGAGAAGATTGGGTCATTGGGGTGCATTGCCACGGCTTGATTTCTGGGTGCATTGTCAGCTTGTAAAGATTTTGATTTCTGGGTACAATGTCGGTTCGATCCGGGTGCATTGTCAGCTCGTCAAGATTTTTGGGTGCATTGTCGGCTCGTCGGGGCTTATTATGATTTTTTGGTGCATTTTTTCGATGCACTGTTGGGGCTTGATTTATTGGGTGCACTATCGGCTCGTCGGGGTTGGATCTTCTGGGTGTATTTGTCGGCTCTGATGGTAAGGGAAGGAAGATGAATTTTCGGGTGCACTGTCCACTCCTACGGTGACGGGATGATGACGAAATATTTTTTTTTATTTTTGTTAGTGTAATTAATTGATGAAATATTTTAGTTTCTAGATAAAATATGTGATATCTTTTATATGAGTTATTGATAAATAAATTATAAAAAAATCAGGTATTGATAATTCTCTTTTTTTTCTAACTCGATATATCTAATATATTTTTTCAAACATTTGTAATAAAAAATTTTAAATTTATTTATATATATAATAAAAATCTCAAAATATTTAAGATAAAATAGTAAAAAATCTCTAAAAACCGTACAAACAAAAGTTCTAAAACTTGAAAATAAATAATTTTGATTTTGATTTTCAAATCGACTAATTAATTGCTTCAGTTTTGGTTTTGGATGGTAGAAACCGAATCATCAAAAAATCGAACCGTTTAAATCGATCCGATTAACATCCATAATCACCACCCCAGCCCCTTTCTGTTCAGTGGTTGAATCGATTCATTCTATCAAAAACTATAACTTTTCTCATCTCGAAATCAAAGCGAAATTCGATGTGCTGTTTGCTATCTTTACCTCATCTTTCTAGGATATATTTCATCAGATAGAGAATTGAACAAAATCAATACTATCTGAAAATATTCTATTAGTTAGATCTTCAAACTAACCCTCGATATTAAAATACTCGTGAGAGAAGAGACGGATTGTTTCTTTGGATTGCGGAAAGATAGTTTGACCAACTGCAATTCATAATAAAGATAAATTTAGAAGATTAGGCGTGTTAATAGATATTAACTTCTAAATTCGTTTAATTTTTTGTTATTGAAATTATAATAGATAAAATATAGAATTTTATCTTTAGACTAGTTATTTTTATTATAAATATGGTTAGTCCAGCGTTGTAAAGATATCAAATATTCTACAGTTTAGCGTGACTTTCTTTTGTTTATTGGTGTATTCGAGTTTGTTGTTTGCAACAACGTCCGCCTTAGAACCTTATCAACTCCTCAAGCTTTCCACTGCGTCACTTTGTAATTTGTTAGTAGCACTCGGAAAAAAGGAAGTTGCCACAATTGCATCCATGGAAGCAACAGATCATGTGTGGTTGGAACGGGTAGAGGAACTGCCATGCCCAACCAAGATCCCGGCAGATGAGATCTATCTGAAGTTCGAGTTCACGTACCCGTCCAACCCTGACGATCCGAATTTCAAAAGACTATTCATCTTCAGGTTGAAGAGGAAAAGTCTGGCAAATTTGCCAGCAAGCATGGTATCCGAGATGTTCGAGTCACTGGATGGTTATCTTTATCCAAAGCCAGGGGTCGATGATATATTTGCAAAACTGATTTCCAACGAAGCAAAGCTGAAAGAACAAGACAGGGCATTCAGAGTCCTGTGCGAGCTCCGTGGCGTGCCACTTCCTGATGAGATGGCATTGAGTTATGAGACATGGACTGCATCAGGGACCATGACGAGATGCATTGACACATTCATCCTGT
>JAOVYX010003979.1:0-10583 GCA_035668315.1 Drosera spatulata
CCCTGTCCATGGCCACACGAACTGCTCATCATGATCATAGTTGGAGAGAGGCGATGTTTCCTGGGATGGAGCAGCTTTAGCTTGCACATCATTTTGCAGGAATTTGGCCAACCCAAGATGATTCGCTTTCTCCCTTGGACTTCTCTTTTTAGAATTTCCTGTGCCTATCCCGGAAGCATGTTGAAGGAGTTCCTTGAGAAGGTATTCCTGTTTCTTGTTCGGACAGTACAGACAGATGTACTTTTCACCAGTTACCTTCAGCTTTCTATCACCTTTCTTAAGCTGCTCATAGACTTTCTTCTCATACTCCTCAATTTCAGAGTCACTAATATCAGTTGCTTCATCAGAACTGTAGTTCATACCATTTTCTCCCATCATAAGTTAAAAACTCTGAGGACCTTGCAAACTACCAGCATGCAAATTGCAAGTCAGAGCTCAGCAAAAAGAAGCGAACTAAAACAGTGCAAGGATTAGCAGAGAGCTAAACATAGACTATTTTAATCATCTAATAAGGCGATGTGCAAAAGTCATGCTAAATACACCCAGAAACAAATTAACACTAGACAATTTGCTGGATATCAACAATTAATCAAGCATAAAAAAAAATGAGGAACAACAGCAAGCCTTCCCATTCTATCAAAAATCAGTTACGTCCACTTGATATAAAGGAGTAGAACTAGATGGTAGATTCATCTGTTCCAACCACACAATCAAACCGTCCGCAAGTCACTTCCAATAACTCATGGCTACTCAACAACATCCTCACTTCCACACACCAAAATATCAGAAGAACATAAAAAACAAAGCACGATAACACTCCCTATGAACTGCCAAAACCACAACATGAATCAAATACACATATCAAACGATTTCTTTGAGGTACGGTTTTTCACCATTTAGAGAAGAAACAACAGAACCCAATCAACAGCTTACACCCCCGGCCAACGCAAAGACCCCCCAAAAATCACCAATTGGTTCCCGAAGAACATAACATCAAAGTCTTCATGGAACAAATATAAAACGAGTTCAATCTTTATATCAACTAAAGAAGCAAAAACACAAAGACACTGTAAAAGCAAGCGTCAAGCAAACATGGAACCGATCCATTTGCCAACCAAAAGCAGTAAACGCGCACAAACCCGCAAATTCAACAAACTGATCTTTGCAAACTGTTAACCTCTAATACAATATGATACACCAAATCACTCAAAAGAAAAAAGGGCCGAAATCTTGGAACACCTAAGCAAGCTCAGTCGTTCTTCGGCATAGAAACAGACCCATGAACCTCGAAAACAGAAGCAGGCACGACCCCATGAATCCAAGCACCCAAATCCCCTTTTCAACAATCAATTTCAAACCCCAAATAACACACAAAAACCCCTTTTCAACAATCAATTTCAAACCCCAAATAACACACAAAAACCCCGTACAACATCAATTTTGCCCAAATGGGCATGAATCCACGAATCCAACAAACAACCCAGATGCATGACTCCGTAACCCAAGTACCAATCAAGAATAAACCAAAACAAATCAACCCAGATGAGACCCAGCATCAGAACTCCAAAATCACCAAATGGGCATGAACCACATCAACCCAAAAACCCACCTAGATGCATGACACCACCAAACCCAGTCTATTAAAATCCGAACCCAAAAGAACCCAGATAGATCCGAACACTGGACAGCAAAAACAATCAAGACCAGTTGAGCTGACAACAAATCTACCTGAAGGTGAAAAGGGGGCTAGGTGAAATGAGGTTTCGCGGAGGATTGAATCAATGGAAATTTAGGGTTGATAATTGGGATGAATAGCGGTCATGTGAGGGTGGATTATTATTGGAGTGTGGAGTCAGTGAGTGAGAGACGAGAGAAAGGACATGAAAATGAGAGAGCAAACCATTGTGATAAAGGCGAAGTGGGGGGTAGGTGTAGCCTGTGTACAATGTCTTGGAAGGGGCGCATTGATAGAGTCTCTGATGCTCACTGACTCCAAAAGCTTTTTATTTTTATTTTTTTCGAACCATTTGGGTCATCCCATTCCACATTGTGCGGCATTGCCATGTTTGGGTTTGAGATTCACGAGGATTCCCCAAATATAAGCTTAGTGTTATTACACCTTTATTTTTATTCTTTCTAGTCATAAAATTTTTTTATTGAATATTTACATTAAATTGATTGTCATAAAAGTTTAGGAATGAGTTAAATTTTTATCAATTTTTTTTTTTGTGAGAGAAGAAAATGAAAATTAAGAAAAAAAATGATAAAAGGATAATAGGATATGGTATAAATAAAGGGTATAATTGTATTTTGGTTATACAAAAGTTCCAATAAGGGAAGATAAAGATAATATGGAACATCTCGATTAGAAAAAACGATGAAAAAATTATAAAACGAAGGGTGTATACTCTAATGATATTCGCAACTCTGATACATGAGAGTTTGTCAAAATAAATAGAGTTCTATGATAAGGGAAGATCTTAAACTTTTCTTGTAAACTTATCGTATGACCCTAATGATAGTTAAGTTTTACAGTTGAATAACGAAATTTTTTAAAATACGTGTTAAAACGAGAATTATAGCAAGTCTTGCCTATTTGGAATAATTTGATCATGAGTATTTTTCTTTTTTGTTAAAATGATCAAATATTATTTAATTTTCTTTTTTGTATCTCTAAAATTGCCACACTTGATTATGTGGGATGTCTCACAAAAATTATAGCATTTCTTATTTGGAAATCTATTTTTCATATAAAACTATCAAAATATCCATATTTTATATCATTCAACTCATCTCAGTGTTAGTTCTCATCTTCTTCTTCTTTTTTCTTTTTTTTACTCATTCCTTTTTCTCACATATTTTTAAGGACTAATATATCACCATCTATACAATTCAATACACACGTAAGTAATCGTGTCAAATCAATTCTTTATAATTTTAACGGGACGGAGGGAATTTTTTATAAAATTATCATTTAAAAAAAATTATGCTTTAATCTTGGTTCAACTCTGAAAATGTTGCAGCATTTAGACTTTTCATGTATGTCGAGATAAACTTTGATTTGTATTATAAGATGACCGGATGATATTTAACACAAAGTTTCTCCGGAAAACATAAATGATAGCTTGTGTTATGTATTTCTAACATGAATTAAAGTGACTAGAGTAGAACCGTTGATGATGAACTTGAGTTATTAAGTCCAAATGATGATATATCCAACATGTTTATCAAGTCCGGATCCAAAGGCTGAGTTATCTCTATCTAACCACCTTCGTACTTGACATCAGGAAACCAGCTAAATCTATCACCGAAATGCATCTCGATGAATAACCAGCGAGGGATAAATAAACACCACCTCTGTAATGTTAAACATAGCAAATCAGACGTTAAACAACAATATAATGTCATAACTGAGAAATTTAGCTTCATTTAACCACATTGAGTTTGAAGAAGATAACAATGATTCAACTTAGCGAGCGTGACATGGTTGATCTTTGGGGTTGATCTTTCAGTAAATGATTGAGAGAGGTGTTAAGGGAGTGAACTTTGCGGTAAATGTATACATGAGAGTGAGTGAATTGTGAAAATGGATGGGGGGAGTGAGTGAATGTGTGGTAAAGTTGGATGGATGGAAATGTGTGAAAATGGATGGAGATCTCTTCTTTTATGCAGTTTCCAGTTTGACTCCTTAAAAGATTTGATCGCCAGTTCTGTAATGCAGTTTCATTTCTGCACACGGATCAACTAAAACTTGCTTCATTGCGAGCTTTCTTCAGATCCAACTTTACTCTGGACCAGGGACCTGAACCATCTACACTAGGGGTTTAATCATCGGACTGACTGCGTGTGGTCTGTCAGTATTCTGTCCCTTGTTATCTGCAGGCTAGTCAAGCGCTTAAATTGGCTGTCTGAATCTAGCTTCATCATTTATGGGTTGGATATAGGATATCTTTGTGTTGATGTCGGGCTATGTCGAGGGGAACCGGTTTTTCTCCTGCCGTAGGCATTTTCATTGGCATCTGTTCACTACATCCTTGTAAGATCACTTTTTTCGTCGATATTTGCTTCATTGGTTTGAATGTGGCTTCCTTCAAATTACTGAAAGTTCTCTGACAGGAAATTTGTCCAAGGATCTTTGCTTCATCCCCGACTGATTACATATGCCTGGTGCACTGGTGCTTAAATTATCATGCTAAGTTTATCTAACTAACTTTGGAAAAATGACCGGTGAAAAAGAACCCAAGGAGTAAAACAAAAGTCAATAAATACTTGAGTATAAGATAATGTCTTTTCCATAGTTGACTGAGATTCTCGTGATCATGCATTTCACCAGAAACAGCATTTTCCTATGCGGTATGATGCCGGGGCTCAGAGATCCAAAAATTCACAATACCTAGTAAGCAATAGTCAATTTTCAGGAATTGATATGTCCAATACAACAATCAGCTCGTGAGGGCTGTGAAAAGCTCACTTTCTGGTAGCGGTCAGCCTGCAGTGGAGGTGGTCTTCGAAGAGATTGCTAGAAAGTGTTAAACAAGTTGCATCATGTGCAAGGCTCAGAGCACTGTAACCAGTCTGAATGTGTGATGGCTGCGGCTGCTAATGAGCAGGGCAGAGCAGCCCTTAGGGCTGTTTAAGCGATCAGCGCTGCTTAAGCCAGCCAGGTCTTGAGCACAAATGGAGCATATTCAAGATATAATAGCCAATACAAGAAACAGGAATACATCACGATCCATTTATCGAACAGCCAATAAACAGAATCCAAAAGCTTGAATCAGCACTAATACATTCTCACCGAGAAAACTTGGCGTCGTAGGAAACCAGCTAACAGAAAGAAATTACTTAAAACTGAAGTCACATCCAAGTCAAAGTAGATTTTTTTTAGAATAGTCTGAAGTAGATTTTTGCTTGCACATAAACACTAGCATACAGGAGGGTCATGCATTTCGAGACTTGCAGGGGACAACAGCGGCTGGCCATGGCAGAAATTGACATGTTTGCTGTTACATTGTGCCTTCAAGCTGCTTATCCACTCCGTGCAGGTGATGCGTCACGAGGGGCAGATCGAGATCTAGATCTAGATGGTGACCTAGGAGATGATTTCCTGTGATCTCGTGCATCCTTGGAACTGTACTTTGACTTCCTGCAAAGACAGCAACATTAAGCCTCTCAAAATTTACAACAGAAGCCATGCCACTGAGAACCAGAACATAATAATCGAAAAAAATCACGGCACATGCAATAAAACAGAGATGACAATCATCTGCTGAGCATATAAAACAAACGATCGCCTTCCTATGTGAACTACTCTACATCTACATCTTTGTTTAAGCATAAATGTTCACTTCTACAACTTCTTTTTTTTTTTTCTGTCAATACTTCTACAACTTAATTACATTAACTTGTTCAAATTTTTAATCAACTTCTGCATTTATCTTTGTTTCATAGAATCACTGGCAAGGGTACAGACAACAAGTGCACTGCTTATGCATCACAATAAACATTTTTAAAGCATGTCATTCATCACTTGTTTATGCAAAAATATACTTATCATTACCCATTAGCAGCATCTCTTCCATCAGCAGCATCATAACCAGGAGAGTAAGACCTGTTTCCATCTCTATCTCTGGGAGAATCTTTAGACGATCTGCGGCGATCAGCATCATTTCTCTGCCTTGGAGATGGAGAATATGACCTGAGAAATTAATTTTAAATGTAAGGTGGTTGTTTATCAACTTCAATCTCAAATTAACCCTGTTACTACTTTCAAGCACATGTTTCAAGTAATCAAATTTTTATCTTACCGAGACCTGTAACCTGCTCCAGAACCAGAATGATGGCGAGGAGAGCGTGATCGTGATCGTGAGCGTGAAACTGAACAAGAGCGAGAACGCCCTGTACATAACAAAATGCAATGTTAGGAGGTCTATTTGTCAAATATTCTAGCCCACCCTTCGTATATAAATAACCAACTGCAGCAGCACGCCATCAAGTACCAAGTTCACCAAGCTGGCATAACATGTTTTTTTATTTCTACAAGCAGGCAGTAGATCATGCTAGTTCCATACTCTAATCCCAGCAAAGGTAGATGTTTGCAGCTTCACAAAGAGTTGGAAAAACAGAAAAATTGGCACCATAACAAACATTGCATGTGGGTATGAAGGGCAGTAAAATTGACATGTGATACTGGGTGGAGATACACAAAAAGTAAATTTAAAGGATTATTTTCGCCACCCAATTCTGAGAAACTTATAATTTACCAGTTACATAATCCAATACAAGTCGGAAGTTCATAAATCAAAGAAGTTAATAAATAAAGTACTGGCGAATATCCATACTGACAAAACAGATTAATTAAAATACACATTGCAAAGGAAATACAGCTATCATCATAAAAACAAAAATCAAACTGAGAATACAGTTAAAGCAAGAGAGCAAAAAGGAGGCCGCGAAGGTGCTCCCTAAGGTGGAGGAGATATCCAAGCCCTCTAAAATAGCATAAAGTAGAAAGAAACCACGAAATATGAACCATGAAGTTTACTGTCATAAGGTGAGCGACGCCCTCCATGTCTTGGTGGCCCTCTAGATGAGAAAACAGCAAAAACATGAAAAGATCAGAGATCTACAAATTGAAAGGAGGGGGGGAAAAGGATGCAACAGGAAGGAGATGAATGGGTGTCATTCTAACCAGAGAAAAGGATGAGATTAAAGAGAAAAAAAAATAAGCCGGTAAAATGACTACCTAAGCCTGGTTTTTCGACGCATCTCCTCGGGCCGTTTCCTTGTATCTGCAGCTACAACCACACTTATCTCCCTCCCAGCAAAGATTTGCCTATTCATATGATACTGGGCTTGTGAGGCATCATAGGAGTCCACAAACTGCACGAAAGCAAACCCTCTAGGCTCCCTGCACAATATGTTAATCACCAGAGTGTAAACAAGCTGGCATATCTCCATGGAAATTTATAATTATTATATATAAAAAGGGAGGTACGTAGAAAAGGGGAAACTTGATGGTATTGCATATACCTTTTTTTAAAATATTTAAAGCATTCCCATGGAAGCATTTTATGTCCAAAAAATCAATGACTCACCTCTTGCTACACAGTCAAGTATGAGCTGCAACCCCAAACAAGGTAAGAAGACTGGGAAATTCTTCGCATTGCACAAACAAAATATACACTTGACATCAACCTTGCACCAGATATAGTCTTGCCATCTTTCTTCCCATTTCTTCAAGAAACAATCATCTTGATCATCAAACTTCTATTGATTGTGTCATGATATAGATTCTCTTCATTACAGGATCCTTCTATGCATACACCCCTAAGTTACTCCAATGCTGTACACAAAAGGACCACTTGAACTCAACCTTGCACCACAAGAGTACCGTGCCACTTATCCTCACTTCAACTGAATGAATCTTCGCCGTCAAACTACACTTTCATATCTTCGAACGTAAGCTTCTACTGATTGTGTGATTATATATATTTGCTTCATTAAGTTCTTCTCTAAAAGATTACTCTTAAACCTTGCGCAGCAATGTTAAGCAACCATATACAGATGTCTTCATCAAAATTGGGGCTTGGTCTTGCTTAACTTCAAACCAACATACCCCCTGACAAGCCAATTGAAAGCACAGCTTACTGATAGTCAAGATAAATACTAAAAGAAATATCACAAGTCGACATGCTCTTTCTGCTTCAGCTTATGTACTGTCATCATAGCAGAACAATCGAAAAATGAAGAATAACTTGAAAAGCATCTCGACTTGAATTCAACATGGATCATGGAGAAGCTCTCACGTTGGCATTACACTATAAGGAAACAACTGGAATAAAACGCTCACCTATTCAGAAATGAAAATTCTAATGCATTTAACACAATAATTCAGTGTCTCACATTTACCATAGGGAAACTCTCTCTCGAACATTTTCATTTCAAGATAATAGCTAACACAAACTATAAAGAAAGCAATTCCAAGAACTTAATTTTCACAGCACTAGAATCACTAGTAAAACCATTAAATTTAAAATTCCAAGAGCCCAATAGAAGGTGTACGCAAAAGTACGGGTAGACAACACATAACCACATATTTCTCAAATCCTCACCCTGTATAGTAATCCTTTGGGATATAGACATCCCTGACCATGCCAAACCTTTCAAATGGAACTCGAAGTTCTTCAGGCCTGAAAACACAGAATTTTTAAAGATCACTCCAAGTAACAAAGGTATCTCTAGTATCTACACCCTCTGAGAAACATTGTAAAACAAAAGAAACTTCCCGAGAAGAATTTATTTACCTGCAGTCCAAAGGGATGTTTCGTACCAGTAAACTACCATTGCCCTGCTCCTTACGTCTTCCATAGCCATCACCACCATGGCCCCTCCTAGGGGGACTGTAACCTCGTCTTGGAGGGCTATACCCGCCACGTGGGGGACTCCTTCCACGGCCTCCATATTCCCTCCTTGGAGGGCTGTAGTATCCCGGACTGTATCTCCTCATCTTCCAATCTGTGAGAACCACGTTACGACATAAAATCTCCATAGTAACTTCAACTAAAAAATTGTTGTCGAAACTCATCAACAACAAAAGAACATACAAAAAATAAAATAAAAAAATGCATCTTAACACAAGGCCTAGTGAAGGCCAACCAACGATCAACATATTTTGCGACCTGCAATACGGATTACTCGAAAGAAAAGAAACACCTATGAGTCTATGACATATTGTTCCTCCATTCAAGGGCTACTCAGGTTCATAGGTGTTATGAAGTCATGGGAGTTCTTCCTCCACATAAACCAAAAAAGGACGAGCAACAATGATACGCCATCGATACCATGGTAGGCTGCCCAGTAGCGGCACAGAAATAAATATTTGTTTTCCCCTTCTGAATGTAAGCCTTTTTTACCAAACGGGACAGATCTACCCCATCTCTTATCCTTTTCTGTCTACTCTTAGCAAACCAGTAATCGGTGTTGACTTAAAAGAAATTTTTGTTCCTATTTTTCGAAAAACATAAAAACCCATAAAACCTAACACCAAAAGGATTACCCAAAAACAAAACTTCGTCTCGATTTCCCATCACATGAAACCTCCCAATTTACCACATAACATGCCAAATCCCCAGTGACCACAACAAATTCTAGCTCAACATTCATTAAAATAACATCATGAATGGCCTGCGTTGTTGTAAACAAACTCAGGTTTCTGCAATACAATCAACCGTACGTGCACGAGGAGAACAACAAGGGTTAGGGTTAGAGGAGCGAGGTATGATGATTTCGCCAATTGATTAGGGTTAGGGTAGGGTTGGGGTTGTGGTTGGGGGTTTACCTCGCGTTTGCAAAATCGCTCGAGGCTCGAAATCGAACAAGGTTGTGCTGCTTTGCTCTTTCCCACAGATTACTCGACACTGATTTTTTGGTTTTGGGAATTTCGAGGAGTTGTGGGGATTTTGATGGGGCGGGATCGAAGCTTGGGCCTATTGGGCTGTGAATTCCATGATCGGCATGGCGTGTGAGAGATTGAGCTAACCGGGCCTCAGGGCCTGTGTGAAATCGAAGTACTAAATTTTTATCATAATTTTTTATAGGTGTATAACTTTTCAATTTTTCTGTCCAGCGTTACATCATATAATTTTAATTTTCTAAAGATCACACATCATATAATTTTAATTTTCTAAAGATCACTTCTTCTTTTTTGAAATTTTATAAAATCAAACAATATATTATTTGATTTACCCACAGTCAAATTTGATTATCAATTTGATTTTCTCCCAAATATCTTTCCATCTATATTTATCCAGTCAAATTTTTTTTTTTAGTCGCTAAATTTGGCGACTAACGGAAGCATTAGGCGTCAAATTTGACTACTAAGAAATCATTTAGTCGTTATTTTGTCTTGGCCTAATAAAACAACTCTTACGACCATTCATATTTTTAGTCGTCATTTTTACGACTAAACAGGTATATTGATCGCTAAATTAACGACTAATTAGGTAAAATTGATCTCCAAATTTAACGACTAAAAAAATTTTAGTCGCCAATTCTATATCTCAAATCGCCTAATGTACTGTTTTTTTACGTTCTACCCTGCTTTTATACACATCCAACCGGGACAGATAAGAGATATTAAATCTAACATGTTTTCATTGTCAAGTCCAATATCCAAATATTACAAACACTTATAATGTCTCAAATCCAAATCATAAAGTGCGATATGCTTGAAGTACATAAAACATTCAACAAGTGTGTAATACAAACTTCTCGCAAATATCATATCAATGTCATCGGCTAGTGCTGTGAAGGAGGTTGCGTCTCTGACCCGGTAAAAGGATTACAGCTCATACTCGGAGTTGGTCTGTCAACGGACTAGAAGTAAGAGGGTTCAACGGCATTTGAGGTGTCACCACATTCGTCGTACCAGCAGGCAAGGACAAAGCCGATGGCTCTTGAAGTTGTCTTCGTGATGCGGACTCCAATTGGCTTTGCGCACGTCTTCGAAAAACTCTAAGTTTATCTTGTCTTGACATCTAAAAAAATAACAATAAAACAGAACTCATCAGAGACAACAGAAAAGG
>JAOVYX010003980.1:0-10583 GCA_035668315.1 Drosera spatulata
TGATTTGTGACCTGTGCCCTAGAGTTTTCCATCCAGGTAATTGTTGTTTCTCTTTCTTTTACATTGGCAGAAGAGTAGTTATCCTTTTACGAAAAATACTTCTCGATGAAAACTCGTGCAACAAAATTTCTCAGCGGAAGTAAGTTCCACAGTTTGTAATTTTGAATGAGTCATAGAGGTGATTTCCTAGAGATGAATTGACTTCATTTCTTATTCACATCTGCAGAGTGTGCTTCTCTGGAAGGGATTCCGCGTGGAAAATGGTACTGCCCGTACTGCCAGAATATGTTTCACCGTGAAAGCTTCGTTGCTTATAACGCCAATGCTATTGCTGCTGGGAGGGTTTCTGGTGCTGATCCTATCAAAGAGATCAGCAAGCGGTGCATTAGGATTGTCAATGATTTTGAAACTGATCCTACTGCATGCGTGTTATGCAGGTATGGCAGAATTTGTTCGAAAAGGATTTCTCGAGTTTCATCTTACATTTGCTCTCAATGATGTCGGGGAGAAACCTTCTTTCTTGACACTATAAAGTATAAACTGCCATTCCAAAGAAGTTATTTGGCAAAGGATTAACACACAATTTGATTCCGTAGCTTGATAATGTTTTAGTGTCCATATGGCAACTCAGAAAACCCTTTCTGTTTCAGCAAGTTATTCATTTTGAGCATTTGTTACTTATAACTCTGCTGCCCTGCATAGCTTTATACAAGGCTTTTTTAAGTATGTAGTGCTGATTATGTTGTATTTGTTGAGTTCTTTCATCTTTGGCCTTTGGCTTGGATCTGCTGCCTACCAGAAGAGCCTTCCTATCTTATACTAAGCCTGTCTTTGTTATGGAACAATCTGTGAAGTATCTGGTTGAATGCAAAAGAGTGCTTTGTGGCATTTAGGGTTCAAAGAGGAGCTAAGGACATGAGAGTCTTGAAAAGTCTTCATTCCTGTTATGGTGTCATAGGAGTAGTACCATCCTTCACTGTGGCCATAACTACCTCTAAGCAGAGTTGAAAAATTCAAACCAAAATTGGGGCTGTTAGGTTAAAAATTGTTTTATGCCCTAGCAGCTTCTCTCTCCCTCCTTTCTCTAATTCTCTTTGTACGCTGTTCATTTTGTTTCTTTCTGTACTAGTTGAACCTTAGACTTTAAACAATTTTTCTGCAGGGTGCCTGATTATTCCAAATCAAAATTTGGTCCACGGACCATTATTCTTTGTGATCAGGTATTTTCCAGTTATGTAGAGATACTTACTAATGTACAATTATATCCATTGGCCTATGTTGTCATGGTATTATCTGAGTTTATGCGACTGAAGTGGAAAAGCTTTGATTTTGAAGTGTGAAAAGGAATATCATGTTGGCTGCCTCAAGGATCATGAAATGGCTGACCTAAAGGTATCCGGTTTGGATTCAGTTGTTTCCCTTTACCTTATTTACTCCATTCAAGTTACTTCTTTTGTTGATAGCATGCGAAATTCTATTGGTGTAGGAATGACTTTTGTGCTGCCTATATAACAGGAATTGCCGAAAGGGAACTGGTTTTGTACCAGTGATTGCGTCAGGATCCATTCTGCTTTGCAGAATCTCGTAGTTAGAGGACCCGAAGTGCTGGATGATTCTCTGACTGCAATCATTAGGAAGAAACATATGCAGAATGGTTCCGAAAACGTACGTGATGTAAAAGCGAGTTGGAGGATAATCAATGGGAAGAACAATACTTCTAATGGAACCAAGGAATTGCTCTTACAGGCTATATCGATCTTTCATGTGAGTGCTAAGTCTTCATCAAGATTCTAAAATACCAATACAATGCCCTCCCTGAATGCTCCTTATTTGATGTGGTGTTTGTTGGTTTTGGATTGAATGTTTTAAATTGTAGATATTGGAAGAGAAGTATCAATACGCTTGTAGGTTTTTAACTGGTGGGATGATGTGTTTGCCTTTTGGTCATACACAATTTAACTGATATTCATCACTTATGCTTTAGGATGGTTTCTCTCCTATAGTTGATGGGAGGACCGGGCGTGATCTCATCCCAGCTATGGTCTATGGGTAAAGCCCTAACTGGCTTTTACATATTGTTGTTGCTCATGCCCTTGTCTACCGTTTGAAGCATCTATCTATTGCATGCAGGAATATGAGGGGCCTGGAATACAAGGGCATGTACTGTGCTGTGTTAACAGTCAAGTTAGTCTCTCGCCTTTGGGTTGAGTCATATTCTCAATCCTTGAAATTGCCTGCTTATGTGCAACCTTTGTTTTCTTTCAAATGTATAGCTCTGTGGTGGTATCAGCTGCCGTCTTCAGAATATTTGGTACTGAAGTTGCAGAACTCCCGCTTGTGGCTACAATCAATGGTAGCCATGGCAAGGTGAGGATACCTCTCTGCAGGCTATAAATCTGGGTTACCTGATTAAGTGGTTGCAACATTTCATGGAAAAGGTTTATTCTTCTTTTTATAAATCAAGGATTCAATTATTTTGTGGTGCAGCTTATGGAAAGTTTAATTTGAACTTGCCCCTAAAATGGTACTGATATTTGAAAGACACAGGCCACAGAACTAGAAGTTGCAAGGATTGCGTAAAATAAATACTAGTAACATTTTGTTATTCCTGTAGGGATACTTCCAAACATTGTATGGCTGTGTTGAGAGACTGCTGGCGTCTCTAGAGGTGAAGAACATTGTCCTCCCTGCTGCTGAAGAAGCAAAGGCCATTTGGACCGAAAAATTCGGTTTCAGAAAAATGACCCCTGATCAGGTTCTTTTCGCCTCAGACTTAGCTTCCATACACTTATCCTTGCACTTCACCTGTGGTGATCATATTTCTATCCATGTTGCAGATCTCGAGGTACCGAAAGAATTGCTTGCCTATGGTGTTCTTTCAAGGAACGGTAATGTTGCAGAAGGCCATTCCGTGAGCTTACTTGATCTTCTTCGTTTGTTTCCAAGAGGGGTCATTACCGACACCCTTGACCCCTCAATACCCGAAGAACTGTACAAAGGCCGACAAATCATGCGCCCTACCCTGGAAAGAGAGCACTTCACGAATGGTTATTCCATACACAGAATGTTGGAGAAGGGATGCTGCAAATTTTGGAGATCACTTGTTATTTTTGGCTTGTGAGATTTTGGCCGAGTGCTGATTTTGTACATGAACAATTTGTTAGGTTGTTTTAGGTTAGTAAGTGGGTTTTGTTATTGAATGCTTAGTTGGATATGGCTGTCTCTTCAGTTCCATTCACTGTGATCAAAGTTACTCATATTTTTCTTGATATTTAAAAGTCTCTGTTCTCGCTCCCTTGTTCCTTCTGTTTCTCGAACACTCATGAGATCAGAATATGAATCGCATGTTGATGTTTGTCAAAATGCCTGTGTGGCGGCCTGCTTATATATTCAAATGTTAGTGGCACTGCAACCTTGCCTTCCAAGCAAGATCATGCGATTGTGGTACTGATGATTATATTTGTGGGAAATATAATGTTTGATGTACTCTCCGATCTCGTTCTTTCTTGGCCATGTTATTTGCGGTTATGCTTTCATGCTAACTAAACACAATCATGCCATGCCAACTATCCCACACGAGCACCAGTACATACCTTTCCTCTCACGCCAATCTCGCCACTTGAACTTTATCAATCATTTGCTGTACCATATAATAGAACACAAAACATCATACTCTACATAGCTTCAGTTAAAAGGATACCAGCAAAAGCACGCTGCGCCTTTTTTGCGATGAAACTAAGAAGCGCTGTCTTGTTTTGGCTATGTGCATTGGCCATTGCCATCTCCTCCATTCTGGTATCCCTCTATCTCAGCTCGCCTTCGTCAACTACTGAGGTTCTTGAGGTAGTAGCTGATAGGAGTGGCATAGAATACATCCTATCTATTATTGGATGTCGCAGACGCCATCACAGGCGAAGGAGAAAGAAGATGTGTGATGATCAGAAATGGCATACTAAACTCGCATTGTCTTATGATGTATCTCTTGTTCTAACAGTTGATCAGAAGGGGTGCGCGAACTTTACTAAGGTTCAGAAAGCAGTCGATTTCGTCCCGGATTTGAGTTCTTCCTGGACCATCATCCTCATCGACACTGGTGTTTACAGGTCAATTGGTTTCTTTAGCTTCTGTTATTCCAAATATTATCCTATGGGTGTGGCAATGTCGCTTTTTGGATAAAAATGATGGTGCAAAGTTGTGAACATATCATTTTGCTAGCCAAGTTCGCGATGCCATTAAATCATCAATAGTACATTTTATGTTGGCATGGTGCTGCTGCAGGGAAAAAGTTGTGATCAATGCCAACAAGAGCAATCTGATTATACAAGGGCATGGATTCAAGAACACAACCATATCATGGAACGACACAGCGAATTCCACTGGAGCAACATCCACCAGTTCCACCGTTGCCATCTTTGGACCCAATTTCATAGCTTACAATATCAGCTTTCAGGTACTGATCTGATAACCCAATGCAGTGGAAGTTCTTATCATGTCTTTCATTTCAGTCAAATAAATCCTGTTAACCACCGTGATAACCGTTATTGATGAAGTCGGTTGTTCAACACTGGAATAAAATTTTGATCTGCTGTTCATGTTTAGTTGGATATTTAATTCACAGTTTAAAGATGTTTGTTTGGGGTGTAATTTAAAACAAAAGAATACAGCTCCTCAGCCATTGCCAGGCGACGTTGGAGGTCAAGGAGTGGCGCTGAGAATATCTAGTGATAGAGCAGCATTCTACGGCTGTGGATTCTATGGAGCTCAGGATACTCTTAACGACGATAGAGGAAGACATTACTTCAAAGATTGCTTCATTCAAGGCTCCATAGATTTCATCTTCGGAGAAGCTAGATCACTCTACGAGGTAAACCATTCAAAGCGTGCCATACTATCCTTCTGATCTATGGTCAATATCAGTCTATCTATCAGTCCACGCTATTCGCTAGACAACATCTTATATATGTTTTATTTTTGACAGGATTGCACAATCAATTCAATAGCGAAAGATACCCCAAGCGGGGGAGTAAGTGGATCAATAGCAGCACACGGAAGGCAAGCAAAGGATGAAAAAACAGGTTTTTCTTTTGTGAACTGCAGCATTGGCGGGACTGGAAGCGTGTGGCTTGGCCGAGCTTGGGGAGTCTATTCGACTGTCGTATACTCACGGACATACATGTCTCAAGTTGTGGCTTCTGATGGCTGGAATGACTGGAGAGATTCATCTAGAGAACAGTCTGTGGTTGATTCCTCTCTTGCTATACTTATCTGTCTCCCCGCAAAATCGCTGATCTGATACATAGTTAATGGCATGGATTTTAGTTAATCATTTTTCCTGGTTTGGCAATAATGCTTCTGTTCTATTGCTTTACAGGACAGTATTCTTTGGAGAATATGAGTGTACAGGACCAGGAGCCAATTACACGAACAGGGTATCATATGCACGACAACTGAAGCATTATGAAGTGACGCCTTACCTCGACATCTCATACATAGACGGGCAGGATTGGCTTCTTCCTCTTGATATCTCACTGCCAGCTTCTGCAAACGAAAGTGAATCTCGCGAAAGTTAGTAATGTATTTGTTATCATCAGAGAACTTATGGGAGTGCCGAAATAATCATAGGGATATGATAGACTTCCGTCACACTGTCATTTAGGATGAAAGAATAATGATATGAATCAAGAACGCATGAAAGTTGCAATATATCTGTGTCAACAGCATAAGTTTTACTCGTTGTATCTAGTAATAGATGAGTACATATGTTTTACAATCACTACCTTGAAAACAGTATGAAGATACGAGAACTTTCAAGGTTGATGAAGATTAAAAAATACTAGTTGATGATATGATTTCGTCAAGACAATTCAGACCCAAAATATTCAAACCAATGCACTGGAAAGATGGAGACATTTCAAAGTACGACAGTTGAGGTCCTTTGCCAATTATTGTCATCTGTATCAACTTTTCTATCCAATGGATAGCGTTCACAATGGACATGACATTCTGAACAACAACACTAACGACAATCATCTTACACAGTCGTTTGGATATCTCTCCTGCACCAATGATTTCCGGTCGTTACTCACTTATCACATGGAACTCGTGAAAAGCAATAAATAAGAGAAAGAGTTTCCGACGAAATTGTAAGGGAGCACACTAATTTCCTTCAAAGAGTTTAACTGATCTGAACCAGAGTCAACTTGCACCGCAGCCCACACGAAAGTACGCAAGCAGTGACGCCAAGGAACTCATAAAGAAAACAAGATAAAGGCGCCCCTTGCATTTTCTTTCTAACCCCAATCAAACTCTTTGGCATCATCACCAAGATGACTTCCCTTCACATCCTACTCTTCCCTCTGATGGCACAAGGCCACATGATCCCAATGACAGACATGGCAAAACTGATAGCAAAACAAGGTCCAACCATAACCATCATCACAACCCCGGCCAACGCCCTCCGGTTTCGTCCCACGGTCGTTAGGGCGACCGAGGCAGGTCTAAGGATCACGATCATGGAACTGAAGTTCCCATCAAAGGAAGCAGGATTACCCGAAGGTTGCGAAAATTTAGACATGTTACCAAGTCTTGGATTAGCAATGAACTTCATGGTTGCAATTGGGATGCTGAAAGAACAGTTACAGGAAAAGATGCAGGAAATTTATCCTAGGCCGGATTGTATTATTTCTGATATGGGGTTTCCTTGGACAACTGAACTTGCTAAAAATTTCGGTATTCCGAGGATTGTGTTTCATGGGACATGTTGTTTTTCTTTGCTTTGTTCACTTAATCTTCATAAGTCTAAGGTGTTGGATACAATAGGATCTGACACAGAGTGCTTTCTGGTGCCTGGATTGCCCGACAGGATCGAGCTAACTAGAGTTCAGCTGCCTCATTCGCAGAACGCGGGATCATCGGATAGGATTGAGTTGACGAGGAAGATCAGGGCGGCGGAGAATGAATCGTTTGGTGTCGTGGTTAACTCGTTCGAGGAGTTGGAGACGGAGTACGTGAAGAGATACAAGGAAGCGAAGGGGAATAAGGTTTGGTGTTTAGGTCCTGTATCATTATGCAACAAGGATGAGATAGATATGGCTGAGAGAGGTAGCGAGGCTGCAACTGATGGAGATCGATGCTTGAAATGGCTTGATTCATTTGAGATCGGATCGGTTGTCTATGCGTGCCTAGGAAGCTTGAACTCTCTAGTTTCGGCGCAGCTGGTAGAGCTCGGCCTTGGCCTAGAAGCATCAAATAGACCTTTCATTTGGGTTCTACGAGGAGGGGCACAAGTAGACGAGCTGGAAAAGTGGATGAAAGAAGATGGGTTCGAGGAGAGAATCGAAGGGAGAGGACTCATCATTCGAGGCTGGGCACCGCAGGTATTGATCTTATCACACCCTGCGATTGGTATGTTTCTTACGCATTGTGGATGGAACTCGACGCTTGAAGCAGTGAGTGCGGGATTGCCAATGGTGACATGGCCTATGTTCGCCGAACAGTTTTTGAACGAGAAGTTGGTCGTCGATGTGTTGAAGACAGGAGTCGGGGTTGGAGTGGAAGCACCCGTGAAGTGGGGCGAAGAGGCGAAGGCTGGCGTGATGGTGAAGAAAGACGATGTGAGAAAAGCTCTGGCCACGGTGATGGGTGAGGGCGAGGAAGGAGAAACCATGAGGAGAAGAGCAAGAGAACTAGGGAAGTTGGCGCACGAGGCAATCGAAGGAGGTTCATCTGAGATGAACTTGAAATCGTTGATTCAGGAAATCGAGAAGCAGAAGGCTGAAAGGCAAGACTCGAGATCATAAACTTGCCTCATTCAGGCAAGTGCTTAGTTTCCCATGAAGGGCGCCAACCTCAGACACATAAACTTCAGGGCAGAACAGTCCATATTTTCACATCATCCTAGAATCTTATCAATATAACTATTTGTTCATTAACCGATTGCCTCTATTAACACCTGCTCTTCTACCATGTTGAACGTTCTATGCACAAAAGAACTCTAACTTGAAGTAGAAGGGCTACAAATATATACCAGTATCTATTTTTTCAACATGCTTCAAACTAGCAGGGTCAAGATGATGAAAAAGGAAATGTTTTCAATACAAGGCTGCAGATCATACGAACATCGTAGGACTCTGGATTCAAAAGATGAGATGACAAGCAGCAGTATTATTGGCTATCCGTGATGGAGAAAAAACTGATGCAATGTGGGAAAACTCTAGTTCATCTCATAAGCAATGAGGAACAGACCTTAAATAGAGTAGGATCGTAGGCAAACTTCAAAAGCTTTTACCCTCTCGTTCTTCAATATTCAAGCAAAGACCTTCGTTCACAGAACTCAGACCTCCACGCCGCTACAGGTCCTGACATAAATCTTGATAAACGATAGCAAAGAAAACAGTTAAAGCATTGCCTTGGTCAGGCATCAGCATGATAATGCCGGGGTGGTTCAGTCACATTCCGCATGATTCTTCTGCACATGTACACAATGCTATACTCTCAATCCTGCCAAATTTATAGCATACGAAATAGAAAGAGAAACCGTACGTAGTACAGTAGCACATTGCATATCAGGGAAACCGAAAGAGACGTAATTTTATTGATTTCATGAAACAAAACATGTTTCCGTCATCTCGTGATTACAAAATCATGAAAACACACATGCTGACAGTTCCCAGCACAGTCAATTGTGCGCAGTGAACAAATCATACAGATAAAACAAAGCATAGTACTACTCAGTTTAAGGGTTCTCCTATACATTCTTCTGCACACATTATCACATATAACATCATTAAAGATTTTACACTAGTTTACAGGAGCCGTAAGATGGCTTACTCTGCTTATTATACACTGGAGGGCACAAATGCGCACACATTAACAAGCAAAGACATCTCAAGCTGCTCCATCTGCTTCAGCATTGCGCCAAGAGCAACATGGTGGACACCAACAATCCTTGAACATTTTACAATATGCACAGTATACGGATCGAACTCAACAAAGAGACGTAACCACTGACTCTTCCAAAGAAGTTTCACCATTTCAGGCATTTGCATTTGTCCATGCTGGCTAAATCTTCAAGAGAGCAAGCACCATGAATATACACCAAACAGCCATCAAGGAGCCTTCCTAGTTGAATCCCCACGCTCCAGTCGATCAGATCTCCAAATAAGAGAATTGCTAGATTTCAGTAGCATTCCCAGGGAAGCAGAGCATGTTGACCGAACAGTCGCATCAGTAGACCGACTCATTCTGCTGACTAGTAGCCCAAATACCTGACAGAATGTCATCCACCAGCTTGTATGTTACAGGGAAAAAGGTGCTTTCAAATCATTTTACACAAACACAAAAACAAGGTGATATATTGAAGTTGCACGTTTTACTTCTCTGTAAAGGAATACAGAAAGTTCACACATTTTACATCCATAGGCCTTCATAGGACTCTCCGGGAACCATAGAGTCATTAAGCTAATGTACGAAAATGGCAGAGATGAGAGCACTCAAGTAGAGATGCCACAAAAAGTAGTGTTCCAGGATTACATTTAAGTATCGGAAGACAATATTTCCCGAGGTTGAGAAAGTACCTGGGTATAGTAAAGAGAAAGTATACGTTGATCATCTGTCTGAGAGAGCATGCTGCAAGAGAAATGTATAGCGTTGGCCTGGATTATTGGCCAAGGAGCATCATATGCCTGCACAATGTGAAATGCAGAATCAATACTTAAAAGAGCCTGATCAGTGCTTGTCAGTATTGAAAAAGATAACAGCATCAAACACAACATCTGAAGGCACGAAGACTAACTCAAATAATTGATAATTCCATTTTTTATAAACATGAAATAAGCAAAGTAATATAAATAAGGCCTTCACGGAAAAATAAACTCAACAGAAAATGCACATTGCTCAAAATAATCCAAACAAGTTCATCGATGTTGGTCATATAAAAATTTCAGACAACTTAGGGGCATCATTAACAACATTCTAGCAGCACAGATGCACAAACCTGTATGGCAGCCCCCAAGTAAGCATCAATTCTTGAAGTTAAATGCTGGGTGAAACGCCTACTTAAATCCCTCACGAAGTCCTCATAGTCGCTTCTGCAACAATACACAGATTAGAGTTCAACACAAAATGAAAATAAGTACCAGCACTCTCAAGCAAAGATTGGGAACAGATATACCTGTGGTCAGAATTGAAGAAGTGGGAGCTAAAAAGCTCAAAATTTCCTTCCAGGTCCAAAAAAGACACGATTTTCTTCAAAGTATTCTGTTAGTCAGGAAAAAAATAAAAATAAATAGATTTAGGTTCTCCGTCAAGAAAATCTAGTAATGAAGGAAGAAGAGACTGCCATCACTTTACCCTACAAGCTTGGCGTACAGTCACATCATCATCATGAAGATGCAAAACTAAACGTGGAACAACTGCATGCACCTGTAAATCATTTAACCCAAAAAAGTCACTTGCCATGTAGCTACAGAAAAGTTAAGTGGCAATATGATATAACAGTAACTCCAGACTGCTCTGCAGCATCGATTCCACTACTACATGTAAACACAAATGGAAGGAGGGGGGGTGGGGGGGGGGGGTTTGCA
>JAOVYX010003981.1:0-10583 GCA_035668315.1 Drosera spatulata
TTCATTTCAAACAAACATTCACTTCGGAGACACACCTAATTCTCCTCAAATCCTCTCAAATCATCAAATTGTTTGCATAATCACGCGTATTTATTGGTTCGTATCGACGAGGAGGGGTCATTGCGCGTAATTTCACTGCACAATCGTCTCAAATTCCGTCCAACTCGTGAATTTTGTTCAGAGACACCCTAGGTATAAATTTATAATTCCAACTCCAATTTCAACAATCAAATATTCTAAATTGATCTATGCATTATATAGATTAAGAATTCATGTTTGGATTGTTGAATTGCATAGTGAATTTGATGGAATTCATGTTTATATGTCTAGGTAATTTGCTAAAATGCCTCGGACGAAGAATCCGGCATTTACGGCTGATGAGGGTACTTCCTCTGCTGCTGCACGTATCCTAGTTCCATACCCGCATGAGGGCATTGTTATTCCTTCCCAATATGCGGATCGACATGCTGTGATTATGCAGCGATCCATTCGCCAGACCCGATTTTTGGAGGCTTCTGAGATTTCTGCACTCTGATTCTCTCAGGAGCTTGTCCGAGCTGTGTCTCCTTTGGGTTGGCATCACTCATTCCTTACTGGATGGCCGACATACCCGTCTTTGGTCCAGGAGGTATTGAGCACATGGACTAGTACCGTCAGATTGGCCACTGCAGATGACCCAACTGAGGAGTATATCTCATTCCAGCTAAGGAATGAGATGCGGAGGATTGGGATGGGTGAGTTGTGCCGTGTCTATGGGTTCAGAACAGGAGGGTATAGAGACTACGAGAAGGGTAATGTACAACACCTGCAAGAACTCTGGCACGAGCTTACATCGACATGGGGATACCTAACTTAATCACTTGCTAAATTATTTCTCTAATTTAATTGTTTACTATTTCAATTATTTCCTAATTTAACTACTTCCTAATCTAACCTAATCTAATTATTTTCTAATCAAACTGCTTCCTAAATTATTTCTGAATCTAACTATTTCCTAAATTATTTTCTAATCTAAACTTCCAAAATTATTTTCTACTTCCTACGTTAACTACTACATTAACTAAGCATATTAAAAACATAAAATAAGAAATTTTAGGATTATCTTTACTGAAGTTAATCCAAAAACTTTTGCAGCAACTTTGCCGTCGTAACAACTTCACCGCCGTAGCAATTTCGCCGCAAAATTAAGTCAAAAATTTTTTTAACTAAAATTTCAAATTAAAAAAATTTTAATATAGTAATTTAATACTATATTGAAATTTTAAATATTTAAAATCGATGAAAATGAGGGAAGGAGTGCCCTTTTTATAGAGAGAAAGAGATGGATGCATGCAGATGTGGGTTTAATTTTCTCATAGAAAGCTCAAGACGCCTTGGGTCTTCATCCCAACTAAAGGCGCAGGGCGCCTTCTCCTGTACTAAAGGCACACGACGCCTTCTTTTGGGAATCGCGCCCTGTGCCTTCTCTCACTATATTTTAGAAAAATAAGTAGTTTGATAATTAACTTGTTTTCAATTCTAACTTGATAATTTTGTTTGCAAAAAGACCCAAAAATTATAAAAAGTCCTATTAGAGGTAACGTTGTAAGAGCTGGTCTAACCATGAGATAAAAGTGATGTTGTTTTTATAATTTGGCATCAAATGAAAAAAAAAAAAAAAGAACTTCAGTCATGAGTTAGAACTATTAAAAGGATATCAAAATAAAAATGACTTATAATTGATTTTATATTTGACATCAGTTATAAGTACATTTATCCCTTCTATGTCATCAATAATTACTTTTTTTGCATTTCACATGTTCGAAAAATTATCAATTGAGTACAAATTAAATATTTTAATAAAAAAAATTAGATAAAAATATAGTTGAAAAATTAATAAAACATGTGGATTTGAAAAATTGAAGTGAAAAAACTTGTGAATAAGGTTAAAAAGGACTCCTACTGTCCCGAAAAGGATGCAACAATTTGACCTTACATGCGTGTCAATGTAAAGTTTGACACGCGTGCAACAACGATCAAACGTAATTTTTTATAAATTTATCGTGAAACATCAATGGTTGTGTAAGTTATGTAGTTCAACTTAATACATGTTGTGGGATGATCAGACGTGATTTGATTTGAAAACAAGACTTATATTCATGCGTACAGAATAGTATAAAATATGTATATGTTGTATTTTTTGTGTGACAGAAGAAATATATAACATGTTCTACTTCATTGAAAAAGTTCATATGTTATTCTGTAAATTATTAAATCGTAACCAATAATTCAATAATGTTATTATGATCGTCAGAAAATTTGTTATAATTAAAATTTTTAGTGTTTATAATAAAATCAAATATTGCAGCAACAGTACTATCAAATACTCCCTCTATCTCATGAAAAGTATAACACTAAACAATAACATACTATTTATCACGCATTTTGTTGTGTTATTTTTTACTATTAAACAATATGATATCAATTTTATTTTGATCCAGGGTTATAATATATAACTAAAATTATTTTTTATGTTTCATGATAATTTTATAAAAAACATTTTGTTCGTCCCGCGGATCATTCATAACATGACATACTTTAATGCTTACGTCGTAAATATTGCGTTTCTTCACAGGACGGAGAAAATACTATTTTGATACCAAATTATAAAAATAATTATATTTATTTTAACATCAAGAATTGATTTGATTTCATTTAAAAAAAATAAAATTGATTTAATATAATTTAACCTCACACGACTAATTTATGTCCAGGTAGTAGTCCACAATTGTCAAGATGTGTAACAATCGGGACAATTGCCAAGATATACGGTGAAAACTGCAAGCCTCCTATCCACTATGTCTCACCTTCATCAGGAACATGATGAATTATTAATAATATGTCTACTTTTACTTTTTTTTTAGACATCATTTTTTATTACAATCGTACTTTTTTTTTAGATATATCATTTTTTTAGACATATTACTTTTTTATTTGAAGACTTACTGTTTTTTTTTTTTCAAATGTATTATTTTTTTATAAACATATTTTTTTTTTTTAGATGTGTTATTCTTTTTGTACATCAGAATTTATATAAAATTGATTTATCAGATAAAGAATAATTAATCATGAATGAAACATATTAATCCAAATGTATCAATTCAGACGTGTTAATTCAAGCCTAATAATTCAGGGGTATTACCAACAAATCAATGACTTCCTCCACGGATACTATTTTAATGGAAGAAATCAAAATCACCATGAAAAGCTAACACATTACCTACGTTCTTTCTTCATATGCTACCGCCATTCAGTTTACTTCCTCTGTATGTGCCACACTATACTTCATTCACTAGTAAGTGCAAGCAGTGCAGCCATATCCACAGCATAGACTCCAAAATATGCACATAAATTTTAAGGGAACGCTGTATAAGAAGCATAAGTTACGGTTTTCAAGTCATTGTATACCTGTCGTCATCCAACTCAGTTGCTCGATAAAAAGAGATGCTCGATAAAAAGAGATGAGCACTCAAACTCTTCATGTTTATCAAAAGGATTACCACTCTGTCTCTTGTTCCAACCAAAATATACTACTATCTCGATCCCAAAATGATTACAATGATACGTATTTTAAAACGTTTCGTTTTTATTCTTAATGATGTCAAAAAAATCTTAAATTATTTCAGGATTAAAGCTTACAGTTTAACCTATCATTAGTGTTTTATAATCTTTTTATAAAAATGATATTTGATTATATTAAATTAAATTTTAAATTATATATTGTTATAATTATTTTGAAATGAAAAGAATAGTTTTTATTTGATGTGCCACTATATCTGGTAAATTTGTAGTGGAAGCAGACAGTAAATCAATTAATCTCTGGCAGAATCTACTGGACCGATTTGAAACTCAATTCACTCTGATTATGGTCGATTTGGTGACATTAATGTTGCTGTGACCTCGTTGTTTTGGTGGATTATACTGTGTTTATGACACGCATGATACCGAGCAGAACCTTGGCGACCACGGTTGATGTCATTGGGAAACTGGATGAGCTTTCCCACAATCCCACCAATCTCTTCAGGGGACATCAATCAAGCATTTTGCAGGTTTCAAGGGATGTTGGAATAAAATCTTTTAAACGAAATTTTTTAAGAATTATTTTAATTTTTTTTATAGATTAATGATATCTAGAAAAAGAATATGATATTAATTTTAATAAAAAAAAGATACTTTCAATTTTGACTTTAAGTTTCTTTAATTATATAAATTTTTTGTTTGATATTTTGTGATGATAAATTAAATTATAAAAATATCATAACCTTTTGAACAAATTTTAATTTCTTATTTAATATTTATATTTTTTACACATATTTGAAACATATGCATTTTGGGAAAATGGATAGTCAATTTATATTGAATTTTATGAAAAATATAAAGTCAATTTATATTAATTATATTTAATTTAGATCTTAGTCATTTAATGAATGACCAATCATATTTGATAAAAAAATAAAAACTTTGATATAAAAAAGATGAATACACTTTATATATTAAATAGATTTATGTTTTGAAATTCAATCATTGAATGTATTTGATAATTCGAAAAGCTACAAATAAATCCATGAGTGAATTTCACTTTAACATTTTGATTTCCAAAAAGTTTCAACTTACATTTAAGTACCCAAATGAAGAAATGTGTTAATTTAGGTACCCATGGTTAACCAAACTCAACATCCTAACCCAACCTCCTTCCCTCCATCCTCATTCTTTCCATTATTACCCAAACAAATTTCTTTCACCTCCATTATTGCATCCATTATTCATCTCCATCAAATCCCAAATCGTCACTTAATTTTGAGACTATTTTGAATGTCGTGATCGATGATAGAAATTGGGTGATGTGGGAAACCTAATTTTGTTTTTGTTTTGTTTGTTTTTTTTTTATATATTATTGTTGAGCTTAATCGCATTGCATGCGATTGTGGTGAATTGTGTTTCTATCATTTTTTAAAATGGATTTTCGGTGTTGTCTCTTGGTTTTGTTGTTGCTTTTGATCGAGAGAGATGAATTGGGGACGAGATTGATATGAAAGCTGGCATACCAGAGTTCTTTCTTTTGAGCCACGGTGCATTTTTTTTAAAATTATTGTTTTCATTAATGTTAGATGCATTTTACATCATCGACCACCTATCAATGCAATATCTACAACTCTAAGATGGAAAGGAATACAGCTATAAGATGTATTTTTTATTTTTTACAGTTCAGAAGTTCTTGTGTTACACCTCACAATTTGTTTTTGTTTCAATCCAAAATCGTTTTTGTTTGCAGTTCACAGTTCAATTTCTTACAGTTCACAAATCCTTTCATTGTGCTTCATAGCTTCTATTGAGACAATTTACTATGTTGTTTTTTGTAGTTCACAGTCTCTATTGTTCCAGTTCAGCATTGATTATCTTTACAGTTCGTATCATTTGAGATTCAGTTACACATTGAATACAGTTCATACTTTTTTTTTATTACAGTTCAGAAGTTCTTGTGTTACACGTCATAATTTGTTTTCGTTTCAGTCCAAAATCGTTTTTATTTGCAGTTCATAGTTTATTTTCTTACAGTTCAGAAGTCCTTTTAGTTACAGTTCATTATTTCTTTTTGATACAGTTCACTAAGTTGTTTATTTATAGTTCACAGTCTCTGTTCAGAAGTGTCCTCAAATGATTTTAATAAATGTGGTGTTGCGTTATTTTACGCCACAAATTGGATGCCAGGTAACGTTGTCCATTGATAGCGATGTGACGAACATGTTCCATGTGTGCACATGCGCTAATATTGGTGTCATCGAGATGGAAGATTTGAAGAGGTTTGCTACACCTCCACCTCCAAGGAGTAGCTCATAAAGTGTGCGATTATCCCACAGGTATGTTTGTAATTCATGATTTTTATACCCGACAGTTCATAACTTCTGTTCCTGACAGTTCATAACTTCTATTTCTGTCAGTTTATAACTTTCATACCTACCAATTCATGATTGTCAAACTATTCAGTTCATGTCTTTTATTCATATAGTTAATACAATATATCATGTGAAGTTAATGAAACTTAATGGGCCATTTTCTGGTGTGCAGCTCATGTAACAATGAAATCCCAAGTGGTGTGACCACAACAAACAATGATAACATTTTCATCGAATTATGGCATGAATCCATTGAAGGCGTAGCTTAGTCGGGAGCGCGGGAGAGTTTCGGATGGGGATTAAAAATTATGTCATTTCTACACGGCGTGATTTCAAGTTCGAGAAAAACACTTCTGAAAAGATCGTTGTTTTGTGCATCGAGGTGAACTGTAACTGACGAGTTTAAACATCCAAATCAAAGAGAGATGGGAAGTTTACAATCAGAAAATACAACCTTACGCATACTTGTGAAAGCGGCTTAGGAGATCGAGGTCATCCAAAAACAAAATCTGTTTGGGTTGTAAATATTGTTAAGAGGAAGCTACGTCATACTCCTAGTTATGCCCCTAAGGAGATTGTGAAGGACATACAAGAGAAGTATGGTGTTAAGTTACGTTATCACCATGCTTGGCGAGGGAAGGAGCATGCCTTTGAGGAGATTCATGGGAGGTCCAGATGTTCTTTCGATCAATTACGTACTTATTGTAGCAATTCGAGGATCTCGAATCCTGAGAGCCTTGCGGAGTATGAGGTGAATAATGAATCGAGGTAATTTATCAGATTGTTTGTGGCGTTTTGGCCTTCTTTGATTGGATTTGTCCGAGGATGTAGACCTTGTGTGTTCCTTGATGGAATATTCTTAAAAAGCAAATACCGGGGTTGTCTTCTGTCCGTAATAACACTAGATGCTCAGAATCAAATGTTCCCTATTTGTTTCGGCGTGGTTGAAGTAGAAAACAATGAGAATTGGGTATGGTTCTGTGATCAATTCGGTTGAGCATTGTTGCATATAATGGTGGAGCGTGGCATCAGCATACTTTCTTCTCGGACCGGCATAAAGGACTATTGAATGCAGTTCCTCAATATTTTTAGAATGCTCATCACTCATACTGCTTGAGGCATCTTGTCGACAACTTCAAGAAGGAGGTATCGTTCTGTATTATTCACAGTTCATAGCTCTTTTTAATGCAGTTCACTAGTCTGTTCAAAACTGTGCATGGGAGGATCTACATGTAATCGTGAATAATATAACTAACAGTTTACTTCATTGGCTTCTTTTATGTACTCACAAAATACCCTAATCTCAACAAAAAGCATTCGATTAATGTTTTCAACAGTGCGGCCTATGGGATGACAGTTGATGTTTTTCAAACAAACATCAACAAGATTGTTAGCACAATGCCATTGTCAAGGAATTTCATCGCCGATTTATGTCTAGAATGTTGGGCCAATGCTCTTTTCATCGAAAAACGATGGGGAATCATGACAAATAATCTAGCGGAATCGTTTAATAGCTGGATTAGAGATTCTCGTCACCTACGGATCATCGCGATGGTTGATCAGATTCGGATCCAAATTATGAAGCTTATGTATGAACGAAGAGAGATTGATTTCAACGGAGCTACCGTCTTGTGTCCGGTTCCCAAAAAAAGACTTGATCTTGCCTATGAAGCAAGTCGTGGCTTAAGGCTTCATCGCGTAACCCATTTCAAGTTTGGAGTGATTGATAAAGATTCGACCCATGTTGTGGACCTTGAGTAAAAGACATGCACTTGTAAGGAATGGTAGGTAAATGGTATGCCATACAAACATACATGTGCAGCCATTGAGTCAAAATTTGATCGTTCTTCACCGTGGAGATGCACAGGGAAACTTACAGAGAGGTTGTTAACCCGATTCCTCAGCAACCACAGCCTGTGATTCCTCTTGATCTACTTGAGATAAGGGTGACGGATGTATGAACACAACCAGGCCGAAGAAGGACCAGGAGCATACCTTCTAAGGTCAATTCACAACCAATGACGTGCACTCGCTGCCACAGACATGGGCACAATAGGCGCACTTGTCAAAGCACAATCCGTGGTGATTAAACTATGTAAAATGTCGATGTATTTTTACAAATTCATGGAACTGTCGTAAAGTCTCGTATTTGTGGCATTATGTATTGTATGCAGTTCTTAGTTAGTAAAAATATAATTCATGCATTCCCTGATACTAGTGTGTCGTAATTGAACAGATAGTCCATGTCTTACTTTTCTTGTAGTTCACCACATTACAGTTCATGACTTACTGTACCTACAGTTCATGATAGTTCAACACTAAATGCATGACAATTCATGACTTACTCTACCTGCAGTTCACTAAATGATAGTGCACGACACTATCTGATGACAACATGACACTTCGTGATGCTACATGACAGTTTACTTAAAGTCATGTTCATAGCTTCAGTTCATAACAGTTCGTGTACAATAATTGACGTAGTTCATTTGTACAAAGGCACAGTTCATGTCAATGAACAATGAGAATCAATATATGGAATCGTTGGTAGCTTTTTTGTGCTAAAACATGAATATTTATGATGCTTATAACATATCCAATTGATCTATGTCCTAATCTTATTGTAACCCTTGACAGTTTACAGTCGATATATTTATAGTTCATGTACAACTTTAGAGGCAGTTCGTTATAAACTATATTGAAAGTATATCAGTGCATCGTTGGAGTAAAATTTCTCTAAAAGAACTAACATCAGTCTCGATTGGATGAAACTTCATCAACTTCATACAAATGTTTACCATGTCATCAAGCGAATATGAATGAGTCGTTATCAACTTCACATTCATCAAGTGCATCATTGGTGGAGTATAATATAGATGATGTCATGTAATTTATCTCTCATCAATCTCTTATTGTGCATCTTCGTGGATTCAAAACTTTATATAATTCATATAGTTCATGCATTTTTTATCATTCAGTCATAAATAAATATCATCCAGTTCATTATTGTACATTATCACATTATCTGTTTGCATCATCACCATTAATGACAAATCAATATTTCATGACAAAATGATATCATCCGTGTATGAAACGATAGTCGATCTCATGCAGTTCATTACAAAGTATAATACAATTCATGACTTTTTGTTTTGGCAGTTCAAATGATACAGTTCATTACAATTCAATAGTTCATGACATAATGGCAGTTAACTTTACATAGAGCTGCAGTTCATAATATTAGCAATGACAGTTGTTTCTACAACATCATGATAGTTAATGATTCGTTGCTCGGTCTCTTGAATTCACAATACTTATGACGCAGTAGATTCAAACCTAATCGAGCTTTTTCTTGAGCAATGTCAAAACGACGTCCCTCGTCATAAGTCTTCTCCGCGAGCGCTTCTGCCCACAAACAAATAAAAACTCCACAAGTTATGCTATTCTCCTGTTGCTGACACTTTTGATCCTGTTTCAACTCCACTTTATATTCCATCTCATATACCACATTGATATAATTCTCCAGAAATTGGGCCTATAATTTTCGTAAAAAAAAAAAAAAGAAAAGAAAAGAAAAGAAGAAAACATTGATGTATAGATTCCATAAAATATACAACAACATAAGCTTAGAAAAATAGCAAGAACTACCCCTTGACGTGATAGTCGCTTTCAAGCCACGCGACTGGAATCGTAGTGAGTTAGTTTTTCTGATTGGGTATCCAAAACTAAGAGACTCCAATGCCACCCCTCTCGATCATGAAGAGGGATCAAGCGAGTTGAGAAGACAAGAACTTCTCCTTGGTGCAATTCTTAATCCAGGTTTGAAGGTGTTTAACCACTAATTCCAAATTGATAGTCAGGACGTCCCTACTCCATTTGCTCTCATCCTCCTTTACCATTAATGCAAATATTCCCTGTAGAGTATCTATATAAAGACAGTGCATGACTATCTTCATTTCAGTAAACATCCTACTATATTACAGTGCATGACAATCTTCATTTCAGTATCCAACGAAATTAGAGCTCTGTTGGTGTAATTCTCCAAGATTGTTGCTTTGTTCGCTTGCCACGTTTGGTTCGTCTTTTGACAGCTCCAGCAATAGTAGCTGGATCAGGTGAACCAGCAAATTCTTCCTACAAGCTTTGGCAAATACCACGAACCAGTGTGAACACATCAACTCCTTCCACTCTCTGACCTATAACTTCACCCCCCCTGAAGAGCTCCTCTTCATCCTTCTGTTCCTCTACATGCTCTTGTCTTTCTTCTTCTTCCTTCTCTTCTTTCTCTTCTCCTCCATTATTCATCTCTTCTCTCTCTTCTCCCACCTCTTTATCTCCTCTTTCTAAACCATCGTGCCCCTCCTCCTCTTCATCTCCCTCTCCAACACTAGAATCTTCCCCCCTCTAAATCCCCTAGTTGTGATTTTTTCTCCTGCTTTGAATTCTTCCCCCTATCCATTCCATTCTTCTCATCATTATCATCTTCATAATCTACTTTAGCTTATGAGTCCTATATTTCATAGCAGTTTGATTGGTAGTTCATCTATACATTTAATGTAGTTTATAAACATTGTCAGTGCATAAGACAGATTTACCTGTTGTGATGATGGTCCAACTTCACTCAACAAGAGCAACCTCTCTTCTTTGCTT
>JAOVYX010003982.1:0-10582 GCA_035668315.1 Drosera spatulata
AAATGAGATTTTCTTTGATGAATATGAAGTAGACAATGAATGATTTGCTTGAAATGAGTAGTTGTTATTGAATGGATGAAACTTTATTTATAGAATAGTATGAATATATTTAATGGACATATATGATCATAAATATAACCGTTATATAGTTGTTGGAAGGGATATTTTGATCATTTTTCTTTAAAAGAGCCGCTAGGAATTAACTTTCACATCAAAATTACGTTCACTTTCTTCCAGAAGCGTCAACGGAATTTTCAAAACCGTCACCGGTTTTGTAAATCCGTCACCGGTTTTCCCATGCACAATCAGGACATAAAGGTTGGTATATGAGATCTGACCGGTTTTCAGAAAACGTTGATGTTTTACCAACAAACGTCAACGTTTTCTGAAAACCATCATCGGTTTTCTCAGATCTTAGTTACCAACCTTTCTGTCCTGATTGTGCATGGGAAAACCACTAAAAATGTTGAGGGTTTTCGAAGAACCGTTACCGGTTTCTACCAACGGCTCTTTTTTTAAAAAGGGTTTCCGATTGATCGGGCCGAACGAATAAAAGCCCGTCCAATCAACCAAGCCAGGCAGGCATCCGCCGGGGGCAAAGCCCATTAGGCCCGTTCGACCTAGGCCCATAGGCCGGGCCGGGCCGTCCGAGCTATAATCCCGGGCTTCGAAGCACGGACCGAAATCCAGTCCGGCCCGTTAAATTAACAACACTATCCTAAGAGCAACTTCGATGACCTCTTATTTTGATTATCGTTTTTAATATTTTATTAACCCAAATGATAATTTTGAGTGAAAATGAATTTGTATTCTACTCTTATGATTGTCATTTCATGGTCAAAAAATAAAAATAGCTATAACAATGCCAAGTTTCATTGGCGCAAGACATTGTCATATTTAAGAATAATGGGGTTGAAGTGATTAATAATTAAGGTTGATGTTGACGGTGATATATAAGGATGTTATTTTCCAAATCAAATTTAACAAACAAAATAATATTTTCATTTTTTCATAATATATCTGATAATGAAATAGAAATGAATATTCTTATTTTGAATGTCAAATATAAAAATTACATTGTATGTGACGGTGGGTTGGGATTGCTTTAACAACCTTGTTACTTTTTATCATTTAGCTCTCATTTAATATGTAAATGGAATAAAACAAAATAAATAATTGACACATAAATCCTTCACTAATACTGCTGAGATTAGTTATTCTATCTTACTATCATATTTGGTAAATAGAATTATGACTCTAAATTGACATTTATTTATTGTAGCGAGCAGCATGCGAGGGTCGAAGGAGGGGCAGTGTGTAGGGGTTGAGAGTGAGACGATGCGTGGCGGACAAGGGTTGGTGGCCAGGCAATCGAGACAGTTGACGATCAGGGGACGGGCGACGGACGATTGGCGGTTGGAAGTCAACGGTCGCATTCGATGATCGTAAGTCGACAGTCGATTTCGATCGAAGGGCGTCGGTCAACAATTGACGGTTTACGGGCGATGGGCGATCGACGGGCTGCGGTCACCTGTCGGGCGGCTGTTAGCGATCGATTGTCAACTATTGGTGTTGAAATTCTTGTCCGGCTTGGTGAGATTATATTAACTAAAAACATGAGGTTATTAACAAGAGGATTAGAATTATTATCTCTTAAAAGGCGATTAGTAATTGAAGTGTTTTTATCCTTCCAAACATGGGATTAACAAAAGGGGAAATTGTTCATGTTGTAGGCAACATGCTGAAAATTCTTGCAGGATTAATTTTTATCACCAATAATTAAATGTTCAAGATTTAAAAGATCAAATTAAAATTAAAATACATGTTTTAAACGAATATTGTGTTGGGTAAGATCCTATAATAGTTTTTCTACCTATTGTCTGCGGTGACACTTTTCCTAGAAAAACAATATCAGTTATCCAATCCCCTTTATAATATATACCAAACACAATTTTAATGTATGCGAGAAGATGAAATGTATATCAAAACAAATACAAAGTATTCAATATACAAGTTCCCTAAGTTTCATCTAATATGTAAGTTCCATTTCATTGTCATCCAACAAAACGTAAACTTCTGAAAGTTCAAGGTTTTCCACCCTAATACTAAGGGTGTTAAAACAAATCCAAAATCGATAATCGAATCGAAACCTAAACCTAAACCGACTAAACGAAACCAATTAACTATTTAATAATTGGCGCGGTTTTGATTTTGAAAATGAAACTGATTAGTTAATTGGTTTGGTTCGATTCAAAACTGATTAATCGACCGTTTTGAACCATTTAACAGATTAGAGTAACCAAAATCATAAATCGTTTAACCAAACCGATAAACCGTTTAATCAAATCGATAAACCCATTAATCAAACTGATAAACCTAATCAATAAACTATTTAATTGAGTAGAATCGATTAGAACCGTTTGAGAATCGATTACGAACCGTTTTACTAATTAAAATCCATAAACTGTTTAATAGAAAAATCGATTAGAAAAACCTTTAGAAAATCGAATAATCGAAACCGATTCCTAAATGGTTTTGATTTTCGATTTGAGACTGTTTAATCATAGGTTCGGTTTCGATTTGATGGTTTAAAATTGAATTGGTTAATCAAAACCGAACCGATTAACATCCATAACTAATACTAGTATCACAATTCACAAACGCATTACACATTACATAACTATCCTCAAACTACTACTATCATAACAACTGTTAACATTACTATATACTATATATATTTCATGTATACATCTGAGATATCGTTGTCGTGTTATCAATGGGTATGGACCCTTTTGTCACTAGTATGTGAAGAAGCATCGAGCACATACACACCTGCTTGTCTCACATTGATGCCCTGTCGAGCAGGTAATTTAAACAATAGTAAATTAATTAGAGGGCTCAACCTCTGCAGCTCTCTGCAGCTTGCAGGTCCTAGTTTCAGTTTCTGTTTTGTTTTGCTGCGTGGCCACAATAGCTTCAAATGCGTTTCAAATTTTTGTCCATAAAATTAGTAGTGATTTTGGGGTCATTTTTCTCCTTGAATATGTAATTAACACTTATTTTGGGTTTCGAAGGATGCTACCGACAATCGACTGAAAATTTGGGCGGTTGTGTAAGATAATATGTGAAACAATGGTTTAGAACATCTGCACTTGATCATATCTAGAAGAGACCCGAGTTCGACTCCTGATAGCCGCCAACAAAATGACTATTTCCTGTGTCAAATATACAATTAGTCCATTCATAGTCGTCATGCCCTCAACATTAATCCAGATAGTTACAAATGCAGTACATGGCAATAGCATGATGTATGCACGTCCTGTACTGTGTAAATATCGAGTACGTTTTCGAAGCCAATGAATACAATTACCAATATGTTCAGGCAAGCTTTATATTTTCTATGTTCAAGTTTCTTCCATCATAGAATCCTAACAAGAAACTTGTATCATGCAAGGATTTAGTGCCACTTTTTGGACCAACCTACACTTCGAAGCCAAGTACATCGCGATCAAAGTTTTAGATATGGGATCAGTTAAGAGACAAATTTAAGATCGCATATCGGCAACCCTTAGCTAGAATCGTATGAGGCTATGAGCTAACGATATTGACGGTTTAAATACACGTAGGAAGAGCACGGCGACACATCGATCTATTGAGGAAGCATAGGTTTCCTTTTTTGGGAGCTTACTCTAGTTCTAGTGAAGTACTTCGCGTTGTTTATGGAAAGATAGACGTTGATTGTTGCCGGAAGACGTTCCATCAAAGAGATCCTAGAAAGATGTAGCTGATTTGTGTGATCATACTCTCATAAACCTCTCACAGATCTGTTTATTTCTAACAAATATTTAAAACATGAGATTTAATGTTTATTCAACGATTTTTATTATACTGTCACTAATATCGTAATAATTCAACGATTTAAAACAATAGATTTGATCATATGTGTTTCAATCATATTCATTCCAATGAATTCAATCTCAAAATAAAAATGTTATATAGATGTGTCGAATACAAACCATATCATGTCGCAATAAACCGATCGTACTTCACTGTGATATGACTATTTTCATTTCACTGTGACGCAGAGAGGGTTTTGTAGCACAAAGTTTCAGAGTCCTCGAACTAGAATCAAATGAAGCACGAACCCTGCAATCCTTGATCAATATCCGATGGCTTCCATGGTGTTATTCTTCATTGTTCTTGGTATGAATCTGAATTGGGTCGCAATGTTGGCTAGATGCATAAACCCTGGTATCACAAAAAATGGGTTCTTGTGTTGAAATTCAACCCAGTTTGCCATCTTGATCGAATCCTTCTTCTACACGATCTAACACGATTCGGGCGATTCCTGCCCATAAGTTTTGATGGAGAAACCCTTAAGTTTGTTATTGGTTTAGCACGATCAATTATGCAGATTTCGATAGGGTAAGATTTGATTGCGGTTGGGATATGTGGATTTGAGGAGTTTGTTAGATCATGAGAATAGTTTGTTGAATTTGAATTCTCCACGACACGATGAAGATGTTGATTTCGGGCAAGGGTCGGGTTATTCAGGCTCCTCAAGGAAGATTTTGCGTTGAAACGAGTAGCGCGAAAAATAGTGTTGTGTCTTGTTACGTTGGGACTTTGTGTTGATTAATCTAGTATGGGAATGGGAACTGATAGGTTTTTCTGGTCATGTTTGTTGGTTTCTTGGGGAATCATTGGTTCCTTGATGATCAACTTGTTACATCTGGGGGCCTCACATTGTCATTGATGTGAAACCCATCTGCTACGCGGCTTCAAGCCCCTCATTCAAGGATCATTTGCGAGGTAACTGATTCTCTTTGCTGCTTTTTCTGTTATTCTATTTGAAGTTGTGATATGATGTTTTAGTTATCGATCCTGGAGAAATTTGGTTGTGTTGAGAGTTTGATAATGATTTTGTGCTTATGTGTTTTCATATTATACCTTGAATAACTGAAAGCTTTCGATGGTTTTGCAGTCGCAATCCAAATATCCAACCATGGGAATCATTTTAATGTGGATTTAGCCTGGCTCTTTTCTATTGGTTTAACCGTCACTGCATGCTAATGAATTTAGCCCATTATGTCAGCTTCGTCACCTACTTGCTTAAGATGATATCATTCGAGCTCGAGGTAAAGGACCATGCCCATTTTCGATACTTGTTTTGTATAGTCTTAATATGCTATCAGAATTCTGCTTAAATTGTATTACACTTCATTTTGTTTGGAGAAGTTGGAGATCCATTTCCAACTTGGGTTCTGGTTTGTATGTTTTCATAATTTAATGGATAGCATAATTCTTTATTCTTTTCTGCAAAAGTCATCTATAGCTTGCAAACGATGGTTTTTCCCTGACCACTGGATTTAAGCTGTAACATAGGATAAAGAGTTGCTAGTGTTCATCTTGAAAGTTGTCAAAACAAACTTTTGTTTCAAAAGCTTAAATTTACCGCAGGAGATTTCAGAGAGGGGTAAATTTGGTCTGGTTGTCAGACACTTGCCTCAAGTATTTTGGTTAGTGGCTTATGCAAGGGTAAGAAGTAAGAACAGTCCTCCCCTACACAGGGTGCGACTGCGTACAGAATATCCCTCATAGACCTTCTCACATTATGAGCGGAGCTGCTTCGCTACTGGGTCTGGTTTACTCAAACTCACACCATAAGCACCAATGGAAGTAGAAAATCATCCCATACTATCTGAACATTATCGAGGAAAATTTTTCCAACCAGCATTATTTTAGATCCATGCTCCTGGTCAGTTTTCACAACTCTCCTCATTTTTCAAAGGCTGTTACCATTTTAAATGTCAAACTGATGAATGGATGAAGTTTTTTTCTCTTCTGATTAATAAGCTCATTAAGGGGAAGAAGTCGCATTTTCATTGGCTGTTGTAACTCAAACTAAGTTGTAACATAAGATAAAGGAGTTACTAGTGTTCGCCTTGAAGTTGCCAAAAACTGATCTCAAGTTCTTCAGCTCAAGTCTTTTCTCTCCAATGGCTCCTTTAGTTTTCATATTCCTACTTATGAACCTGAACATCTATTGCTCTAAGTGCTGCGCAAATGCCGATACCGATATCCCATCGACTTCTGATGGGTTCGTTTATGGCAACAACAGGAGCAAGTTTAACCCAGATGTGATCTTGATCGAGGCTTTCCTCGACCCAGTCTGCCCTGAGAGCTGTGATTCCTGGCCTCTACTGGAGCAAGCTGTTCAATTTTATGGCCCTAGGGTCTCCCTCGTAGTCCACACCTTTCCTCTCCCGTTAGTCAAATGCAATACTCAATAGTTTTTCTCCTTTTTTGCGCAAGTGCACTCTTAATGAAGGGGTAGCCCTTGATTTTTGTTTTCTTTGTGATGAGCACGGTGCACTGCTAATGTGATTTTTGATGTTTGTTCATTTGTTGGAAATTCACAGGTACCATGATAATTCATTCGTTACTTCTCGGGCGCTTCATATTGTGAATGAACTGAATCCCTCTGCCACTTTCCGTTTGTTGGAGGAGTTCTTCAAGGAACAGGTAAAATAGTGGGTGCAAAAGAATTTCATGACAAAGAATACTGTTTCAGCGTCGTCTTTCATTTTTGACGACATTGAGAGTAATACGAGAAATTGGTTTTTTCTTTTTAAAGATGTTATTAAGTTTTGGTTTTTCATTTCCGCAGATAAATTCTGAGACCTTGTTTTTATGTTCTATAATGCTAGTTTGGTGTCCAAGAAACTGGACCTCTATAACGCAAGTTTGGTTCATATTCTTGTTTTTGTTTTTCATGCTATCTGACTCATTGTAATAAAATCCGTGAATAATTCGTGTATTTTATGAAAAATCCACGTATTTTTTGTTGGTCGAAATGAAACCGTATTTTTCATAAAATTCGCATATGATTCGAATTTTTCATGGATTTTTCGTAAAATACGAAAAAAAATCCGAATTTTTTGAATGTAATCAAACTATCTTAGATCCTTTATGTAAAAATTAGGGCTTCTCAAGGGTCCTCCGTTTTTCCGTTTGAAACTCGTATTTCGATTTTTTTTTCTGTATTAATCACCGTACCGTTCTCATGCAGAATTTATCCATATATATTTTTTTCGATTTTTTTCTCCTTTTTTTGATTTTTTTCGTAATTTATATTTATCCAACAAAACCCGTATCCGAATTTTGTTACCATGATCTGAACGTTTGTTTCACAGGAGAAGTACTATGCTATCAACACAGAAGACAAAACCAAGAAGGTCATTGTAAAAGAAGTCATAAATACCGTTGTGAGAGCAATCGGGAAGAAATATTATTCCAAAGTTAATTCTGCCTTCGATGATCGGGAAACAGATCTGAAAACAAGGGCTGCCTTCAAGGTATGATCAGAACTTCTTTGTCATGATTAAAATGGCGTATAACAGCATTTCATTGGCAGTTTTTATTAATCGATCATTAATCGTCCGATTAATCTTTTTTAAAAATATGTCGAGTAATTTTTAGTTAATGGCTCGAATTAAGCGATCAAAGGATTAATTAGTCCATTAATCATTATTTCTGTTTAATGGGCGTGTAATCAATGATTAATTGGTAAAAAAATCTTTTTGACCTAAAATAAAAAGATTCGAGTGAGGAAATTTAAAAGAAACAGAAAGAAAAAGATATGCACCTATTTAGAAAATGAAAAGACAAACCCAAAAAAAAAAAAAAAACCCTAGAATAAATCTATTGAAGTTGGCTTTTCATCTCCCAAAGAATACCTCTTACATCTTTCTTCTTATGACATGCTTGTTTTGTGGAGTTTGGCATGTTATGTTTTCAATTGATAGCTTCGTAATGAGCTTATATATATTATTTTTGGAAGGAGAATATGCTGTAGACAAATATAGCTTGGATTCTTAAGTGAAGTTTTGTATACTGGATTGTTAGTCTTTAGTCTTGCTTTTAGTATGGTAAATAAGGCTATTGTACAGCTGGCCATGTATTAGCAGGGTATAAATAGGATGTACATCGTTGACCAGTCATAATATGATACATACTTTCCCCTCATTCTTTTCCTCTCTTTCTCTCTTCTCCTTGTTGATCCTTGACGTCCATCAATGACGATTTGATGATTTTCATATGTAATGAGCTTATGGTTCTACCTTAATCAACAACTTTGTACATATATTTTTACAAGGAGAAATGTGTTTGCATTAATATTATATGCATAAATAAATATTTTTATTAATAATATTCAAAATCGAGTAAACCACTTAATCAAACGATTAAATCGATTAAAAGGTTTCGGTCTTGAACCGCTCGAGTAATGAAACAATTTTCTGTAACATTGTTCACTGCTCTATAGAGTCGGGTCGTCTTAGTGAAAAGGTGATGCGCGACGCTGGAGTATTTTAATGGTTTGTATCCCACTTGGGAGATCAGGGTTCTTGGCGTATATAATGACCCTTTAGCCAGTCAGCTGCCTTAAAACCAGAACACACGTATTTGGTGGAGTCCAAATATCATTATATCTTACCTGTTGACTTCTGCAAGCTAATACTAGCTTTTTAGTTCTCAGACTAGCAAAATGAAGTCGAGCGACTGGATTCTGCTCTTATGAACACTCGTATTATATCCTTCTGCTTGACGGGATAATTTTCCTTCGTTTCATGGATGTGAGTTCAACGATTTATTCTTTGGACCGTCATGTTTGTCTTTTGTATCGCATAAGCTCTTTCTCTGGCATTTGTGTTGCAGAATGGTGCTTCAAGACGTGTATCCGGGACCCCTACATTCTTCATCAACGGATGCTTGAATAAAGATGCAATTGATATCACCGACATCAATGGCTGGAGACGAATCCTTGATCCACTGTTCAGCAGTTCAAAGAAAAGGAATGGATGGCGTCACTTTTATGCTGGGGAGCAGGAAGATACTCTTCACTAAGTTAACATATCATACGGATCCTATAGGCATAGATCATCATGTGTTCTCTAACCTTGCAATGTTTCATTCCTGTCAAGACTTCATTTCATTTTCTGTAGGAACTTTTTATCATTGTTCAAAGTTTAACTCTTTGTTTCATTAGCATTTGCTGCAACGAAAATTTCAAGATTTCAAAATTGGATAACATGCTGGAGCACGATGTATCCGACATTGACTATTGTCTATTGTCTTGTGATCTTTATATCCATTTTAACTGATGAGTTCCAAGGCGGTCCAAAATCATGTCGTTCACGGCGTATTCTAATGTATCTCTAGAGATGCACTAATAGAAGTTTTGATATACTCTGACATTCACATGATTATCGTCTAACCTATGTAAAATAATGATATGCATCACCATAATTTGCAATCAATAGATGTTTAACCAAAAAGAGGGGTAGATTGTTTCATCGTTAAAAATAACAGAGCATGACCAAACGAAAATAGATGTCAGTTGAGCTTTCTGTTTATGTTTGTGGGTGATTCTAAACTTAGATGAAATAGACAGTTGCATCACTGAAAATATGAAAAAATGGATTTGTAAACATGAGAATAAAGAACCCACAACACGACGTCGACATGGAAGTCGCTCGATCAGCCGGCACATTTCGCCTCCGTCCAACACCTCCGCTGCATCTTCTATGTTCATTCACCGATAGCGTCACACGGACAATTCCATTTTATCGGTTGTTGAGTAGAACGCAGACCAATGCGATTTGGGGGATCGATGGCGCGATTCTGTTCGCGTTTGGCGCTGATGCGTGAGGTTTCTGCGTCTGTGTTGCTTTCGTTGCTCGATCTAGGGTTTAGGGTTTAGATTGTGATTCGGATTCCGATGTCTATGATAGATTGTGTGAGTATGTGATCGAGGTAGTCTGTTAGGTATATTTTTTGGTGCATGGTTGTAGTTTTGATTTGGATTATGGCAATTTTGATGGTTATTGGTTGATGTCAAGTGATTTCTTGACTTTGTAAGTCCGGGGAGGAGTCTAACATCCAAGCTAGACCTAAGTAACAGACCTTGTGTTTGACCACCGATCATGATAGTAAAATTCATATGATCAGATTGTTCTGACTGTAGAATTGAGAGACGTCCACCGTTGATCCTCATTGGTCTTACAGTGCTCAACTGTTTTAACTTTGAGTCTCCTGGCTGGCTGGCTTGCTTCTGCTGGAACGAAAATTACATATAACCAAGCTAAGTTCATATTAGCAGAGATGGAAATATATTGCTTCTTGCTGGTTGCATGGTCTCCGATTGACTGAAAGAGATATAATGAGATCGTTTTCCTTACAAGATTATCATTGTGTAGTTTGTCTCCTTGGATTCAGCCACGGTTATGATATTTCATAATGCCATTTTGCGATTGATTTTCAGGCTTAAGCTTGCTTTTCTGCTTGCAACAGAGGTCTGAAGTCCTTGAATAGAAGAACTTCCGATATTTTAACATCAAGGCTTTACTTCTTTTATTCGTCGAGTTATGAGCTTGCCGGGGATATTGCTGAAATTAGAGGGTGAGTCCACATCAGACAAATTTTGTTCTTGAGTACTTGACGAGATTAATATGGCAGATGAATGTCCTAAAGCAGTATCTTTCTCTTAATCCGCTACTTTATTTTTCCAGGCTTTCCTCCT
>JAOVYX010003983.1:0-10581 GCA_035668315.1 Drosera spatulata
TTGTTGCGTTTATTAATTTTCGAACTATTATTTGATCATAATTTTTATATTTATTTAATCTCAATTTTCTGGGGCTTTACACTGATGTGTCGTTAAGGGTATCAAAGAGAACAAGAGTTCCCAAAAACTTTGATGAGGACTTTGAGACATATCATGTGGACTCCGATCTATCGACTTTAAGGAAGCTATGAAGTCTAGGGACTTTTTGTTATGGGCAGAAGTCATTAATGATGAAATGAATTCTCTACTGAAAAACCAAACATGGAATCTAGTCGATTTGCCTAAAGGGATTAAGACTGTAGGGTGTAAATGGATTTTGAAAGAGAAACTTAATCCAGATAGGTCAATAGCCAAGTATAAAGCACGTCTCGTAGCTAAAGGTTATACTCAAATAAGTGGGATGGACTACTTTGATGTATATTCACCTGTATGTCATCTGGCAACAATAAGAGTTCTTCTTATTTTAGCCTCTATTGAGGGCTTTGTAGTTCATCAAATGGATGTGAAAACAGCTTTTCTTAATGGAGAGTTGACTGAGAAAATTTATATGAACCAACCTGAAGGGTTTGTCATGAAGGGTTTCGAGAAGAGGGTTTGTAAATTGAACAAATCTTTATATGGTCTCAAACAAGCACCTAAGATATGGCATCAAAAGTTTGACAAAACGGTAAAATCTATTAGCTTTCATAGTAGTAATTCAGATAAGTGCCTTTATTACCGTTTTGTGTCAAACAAAGTCATTATTATTTGTTTGCATATAGATGACATGCAGATTCTTGGTTCTGATCTTTCTGTAGTGAAAGACGTGAAACAATCTTTAGCGAAAGTATTTACCATGAAAGATATGGGTATTGTTGGCACTATATTTGGCATGAAAGTAGGTTTTGAACGACAAGGAATGATCACCCTTAGTCAGTCTCATTATATTGAGAAACTGCTTTCTGAATGGGGATACAGTGAGTGTAAAGATGTTGAGACACCTTATTATAATAGCAAACGGCTAAAACCAAATGAGGACTCTGTTGTAAACCAGCTGGAGTACTCTAAGTTGGTTGGTAGTCTCACGTATGCTATGAGTTGCACTAGACCTAACATAGCTTTTACAGTAAGCATGTTAAGTCATTTCACTAGTAATCCTAGTCAGGATCATTGGGATGCCCTTGCGAGGCTGATGAGGTACCTTAAGGGTACTCATGCATATGCTTTGTTCTATGCGAGTCATCCTTCGATTTTGAAAGGATATTCTGATGCTACTTGGAGCTCAGAATTGAGGGACAGCAAGTCTACTACAGGTTATGTGTTTACCTTAGGTGGAGCTGCTATAGTATGAAAATCAAAAAGACAGACATGTATAGCGTAGTCATCTATGGAGTAGAACTCTATTCTTTAACTTCTGCGGGTGATAAAGCAGACTGGATACGTGACTTAATTTTAGATCTTCCATTACAAAAGTTTAAGATAAACTCGGTTCCAGTGTTCTGCGATAATCAAGCTGTTATAACCATAGTCACTAAGTCACTCTTTAATGAAAGAGGAGGCATATTAGACTTAAACACGCGATGCTTAATTATTTGATTGAACATGGAATTATCATTTTGATTTATGTGAAGTCGAAGGAAAACATGACATATTTTCTTACTAAAGGTTTGTCCAAAGATCGAACATTCAAAACTGTGGGGGAGATGGGATTAAAAACTTTATGAAATGGTCTTAATCATTTCTTGTCATTTTGAATAAGTTCGAATCTGGAGAACTTTGAAATTCTAGTGGAATAGGCGTTCGGGGCAATTCGAACATTTTGATAGCTTAGTGCAAAGTGTTGAGTGTGAGGAATTGTTATGTCATTCCAAATTTGATGATGTGACAAGTCGTTGCATAAAACATTAGTATTAACTTTTTCCAAACATGGATATAAGAATTGTCTGATATGTTTCAATGGCGTTATAGTCGACTTTATATCATTCCATATTTGATGATATGTCCTACATGGTTTCAAGTGTCATTCCAAAATTTGATGATACAACAAACTTATATGTTTAGACATGTTGACTATAGCCTTCTAAATTAAAACATGAAATGGTTCTTTTAAAGAAACTGTTAGTTCTGGTTATAAAACTAGATCATAATGCCTATTGATGTCCATTTCCATTTTTGTGAAATTGTGCTAAGTTCTTGTAGTAGAACTAGATACTTTTTTGCACTATGGTACATTATCTTGGATACATACTTACTTATGATACTCATGTTTTGGTTACCTACAGAGGATGACATGGAAATGGAGGAGTCTGAGAAGCTCAATCTGGATCTTGATGATGATGATTTGCTCGACGAGTATAGTTGACATGCTACGAAGGAGCTTTCGTTTTAGTTTGCTCTTATTTGGACATTTTTTATAGTTGTTCGAGTTTAGAAGTTTCAATTTCTAAAACTTATTGACTATTATTTGAAATTCATTTCCTTTGTTGATTCAGGTGTTTTGGACCTTATTTGTTTTGACAATATGAATGTTTCATTATTCAGTTTTGGACATTTCATATTAAGACTAATTGGTGTTGCAATATTAAGAACATAGGAGAAGATTGTTAAGATATATTGTTATTTATAATAGATAATATCTTTATTTGTATGTTCCAATATTAGTCGTACGATTAAGTCTAGAAATAAACGATGGAGATTAAATCGTCTACGTTACAAGCCTAGTTTTTCCTATATATACTAGCCTGGAGACAGTAGTCCTGATATTCCAAATTAGATATCTTGATTTTTTTGTTTGAAGCCTAGTTAGAAAACAACCAAAATACTTTACACACAACACCAGAATCTAAGAGTCGTACTTTGATTCACACGACAAAATTGAAGCTTCATCATCACTAAAGGAGCGAATCATATCCTTACCTTCGTCATGTTTCTCCTCATTTTTCTTCAATGCTGGATATACGCATATCTCATGGCTTCATATCGTAATTATAGCACGTGATCTTTCTCCCATAGCCACTCTTTGATTGAGCATGATCCCAACCTTGCTCGTTGCCTCTGCTTGAAGACCTACCACGTTCTTCAACACTTAAGGCACCTTCGGAACCTTAAGAAAATAAGAAACTCTTTCTTCGTGTACCCTCATTCACAAGAATACCAACGACATCATCAAACTTAGGTTTGTTCCCGTCTGATGAATTATTGATAGGCCCCACAAGGCTATCCCAACTATCTGGTAAACTTCCCAAAATCATCAAGGCCAATACTTCACCATCAAACGTGATTCCAACTGACTTCAACTGACTCATCATCATGTTGAAATCATTCACATGCTCAGTCATTGATTTTTCTCCATTCATCTTCATATTAAACAAGCATTTGATGAGAAATACTTTATTTGTCATAGATGGCTTCTCATACATCCTCGATAATGCATTCATCAAACCTTCGACGGTCTTCTGTTTAGAGATGTCGAAGGATACCGTTGGCGATAGTGAGAGTCGAATCACACCCAACGCTTTACGATCTAACAGCTCATACTTCTTCTGATCCATACTAACAGGTTTGTCCTTCTCACCTTTCAACGGTTGATAAAAATCCTTTTGACAAAAATAGTCTTCTATCTACATCTTCCAAAATGCAAAGTTCGTCTTATCAAACTTGTCGATCACAATCTTTCAATCTTTCGACACCGTCCCCACTTGATAAAAGAGCACCAAAGATTGAATCTTGCCCATCGAACTTTGAAACGAAGATGATCCGTGAAAGTCTACGATTTCTTCAATCCCAAATTGAATTGATTCCCTCCTGCAATCTATTAGGATTTTTAATCACTCTCTCACTTTACGTGGATAATCAACCTGACGCTCCGATGTCACTTGTTAGGATCGATTCATACGTACGATTAAAAAATAAAGAAAAAAAGACACCAAATATACGTGGAAAGACCCTCAAGGAGAAGAAAAACTCACGGCCGTCGACGAGATCCCCTATTGAGAAAAATTACAAAGATTGTTGATTAGTAGGGCTATTTATAGACCCACGAAATAACCCCAATATCCTTAATTCTGATTGACCCAAAAGAAAACAAGATTTAAAACATAAATTAAATCTTCCGGAGAAATCATTGCGCACAAAGCCGCATGGCCGTGCTTAAGCAGCACGACCCATGCCCAGAGAACAGCCACCATGCACCACACACGACCTTGCCAATGGAGCACGGCCCATGCCAAGTTGCTCGTTCAATTTCCCACATCTCAGAACCATATCTTGATTCAAACTCCAAACTAAAATCAAGACCACATGCTCTAATATTGGATGTTTTCAAAAATTATAAATGTGAAGTTGAAAACCATCTTGATAAACGAATTAAGATACTTCCGGTGATAGAGGTGGAGAATATAGAGTGCCTTTTAAAGAGTTTTGTTCTGAAAATGACATTATTCATCAAACGATTACTCCCCACTCATCACAATCCAACGGAGTTATTGGACGTAAAAATCACACTCTTAAAGAGATGATGAATGCGATGCTAATAAATTCTAGGTTACCTCGGAATTTGTAGGGGGAAGCTAAACTTACAACAAAACATATTCTGAACAAATACCCCACAAAAAGATGAATGGAACTCCCTATGAGTTATGAAAAGGTCACAAACCTTCCCATAAATACTTGAAAGTGTAGGGTGCTTGACGAAGGTTGAGATGCCTAAGCCTAAACAAGAAAAAATCTGCCCTACAACTATTGATTGCATATAGATTCATCAGATATGCAAGTAATATAGGCGCGTATCGCTTTTTGGTTCACAAATTAGAAAATTATGAAGTGAGTGAAGGGACTATCATTGAATCAAGAAATATTATCTTCTTTGAAGACGTGTTTCCTTATAAAGAAGGGAAGAAAGAGAGCTTTAATAAACGAGCTCGTGAATCTTCTAGCAGTTCTCCTCCGATTGATGAAGGCCTAAAAGAAGTATAAGGTCCAGAACTACAAAAGAATTTGGACTTGATTTTTAACGTACATGTTGAAAAATATGCAAAGGACCCTAAATGAAGCGTTGCCAAGTCCGGAAGCTCCGTACCGGGAAAGACACTATTAATAGCGAGATAGAATCCATTATGCAGAATCATACTTGGGAAGTGGTTGATCTCCTACCAGGTACTAAAACGTTAGGTTGTAAATGGATTATTAAAAGAAAGTATAAGGCCGATGGAATTATCGATAAGTACAAAGCCAGATTGGTCGCAAAAAAATATCGACAAAAAAAAAGGGGGCCTTACTTTGACACGTTTTTTGCTCTGACGAGAATGACTTCCATCAGAATGCTCATTGTTATTGTAGTAGTGCATAACCTCCAAATCTATCAAATGGATGTCAAGATGGCATTCCTAAATAAGGATTTGGAAGAGAAAATCTATATGGAACAACCAAAAGGATTTGTTGTTCCTGAACAAGATAACAAAGTGTGTTTTATTGTTTAATCACTGTATGGACTTAAGCAAACTCCAAAACAGTGGTAAGAAAAATTTGTTCAAACCATATCAATGAATGGTATCACAAATAACAAGACACATGTGGTTATGTCAAAAGCACACCTGAAAAATATGTGATGTTATGCTTATATGTTGATAACATGTTAATCATGGGCAGTACCCATAGTATTATTATGAATACATAGAAAATATTACAGAAATATTTTGATATGAAAGATATGGATTAGCACATGTCATATTAGGGATAAGGATCTCTAAGACGTCTAACAGACTTTCTTTGTCACAATCTCAACATACATAGACTATATTAAAGAAGTACAAAGTATTTGACAACACGTCTATCAAGACACCACTTAGAATTAGTCAACACTTGGTGAAGAATCGAAGAGAACCTGTATCCCAATCAGAAATATGCCCGGATTATTGGTTGCTCAATATATGTCAGCTATAGCACGTCCCGATATTGTATGTGCAGTGAATAAACTCAGCAAGCTTAATAGTAATCCTAGAAATGACTATTGGACAGCATTAAAAAGAGTTCTTAGGTATCTGACATACACTATGAACTATGGATTACATTATACGAGATATCCAACTGTATTAGAAGGATATAGTGTTGCGAATTGGATATCTGACTCCCGTGATACGAAGTCCTTAGGTGAATATATATATATATGTTTCACACTTGGTGGTGGAGCTGTCTCTTGGAAATCCTCCAGAAAAACATGTATAGCTCGATCCACGATGGAATCAGAGTTTATTGCTATAGATTAAGCAGGCGAAGAACCCGAGATGCTTCATAGTTTTCTGGAGGACATTCCATGTGGGACAAAGCCAGTGTCCGCTATCATGATATGTTGTGATAGTGCTTCTGCGATAGGACAGGCACAGAACAAGATGTACAATGGAAAATCACGTAGGTCATAAGCATAAAGGCATAAGATTGTTAATCTCTAGTAGTGTATCTGTTGACTTTGTCAGGTCACAAGAAATCTTATGGATCCGCTGATGAAAGATTTTCCTAGAGAACTGTTATCGACATTATCCAGGGTTATAAGACTAAAACCCTTGGAAAAGTCATCATCGTCGTGGTAACTCAACCCACCCTGCTGGTTGAATGAGACAACTAAAGTATGAAGATTCATTGTACTACTTGGGAGTTATCTACTACCCGTTCCAGACAAGAAAAGTACTACCTGTAAAAAGGGGTATAGATTAAGCTTAGTGCTTTTAATGATTCCCATAGAGTATGGGTAGGATACTATAAGCGGATTAGATCACCTATATAAGTGTAGAGGTGTACTATCCTCTAAAGAAAGTTAAACACTTATGACACCAAGATCAGTCTAGGGCCGGAACGGACACAACAATGAGTACCTAAAGGTGCTAGAAAAGATTCCGTGTGTGTATCGTTGTCTTGGTTTACACTAAAGGCTAGATAGTTCAAGACATCGCGTTCATTGACTACCCCAGTAAATCTGATTTTATTTCACTAAGGAAGGTTCAAAGCTGAAAGCTATCTCTCCTAATGCGGTATCCTACCGTTTAAACTCTCTTACTGTCTGGATGCATTAATTTCATTCATGTGGGGGGTCGTTGAAAATTGGTCCATTTGATCGTAATTTTGAGAAAGTTTTGATCATCGAATTGTAACGATATTGAGCTTGTTAGAAACTACATATCAAGTAGATGATGGTAGTATGATAAAGTTCTCAAAACCGATTTCGGATGAATAAGAATCAGTGCCCAAAGTAGTTCATGTAAAGAGAAACAAACTCATATGATGAATGTTTATAAGAATAATTGTAGAAAATGGGTTTAGGTCTCAAGGGATACCTAATTTAGTGTGAGGGAAAGAGCCTAAGTGAGGCTCACAATACACGCACGAGTGGATCAGATAGGATCACAAGCGTGGATCCATTAAATAATACTCCCTTTATCCCAATTTATTTACAACACTTTTCTTTTTGTTCAGTCCTAATTTATTTGTAACACTTCTACTCTTTTCTTATTTGATAATCAATTTATATTAATATAATCAACATACCCCACCACCTTCTTCCTTCTTCTCTCTCGTCCTCTCTCCTAAACCCCACTTACATCATACTACCAATAAAACAATACTTTTTCTTCACCAAATTCTATAAATATTCAACACACACATAAAATTACGTGGCGAATCAGACACTTGCAATTAAAGTGGGGAGAAGGGATTATATTTTTATCTAAAGTTGTATTATTTTTCTGGACCGTTGTGTGGGATAATCAACATTGGAGATAATTGCCCTGTCAACGACGGTTGGACATGTCGTTGTTGTTGTCCCCCTCCTGAAATGCCTACATATGCATTGCTTGAGACTGTATTTCAACACAGCTTGCACATCATTTCAGCTCCTCTTCTGCTCTGGTTCAACCCTGTTTCTGTGCATCAAACACCAGTGTCTGTCCCGTTGTCGTTTGTATTCCAGTACGTCCAGAGAATTCAAGGCACTCATCGGTTCGTGGTTCCTCTAGTCGTAGTGTTGCGTCCAAAGACTTTGGTTGTTGTATCTTTAGGAGACAATTGCCACTAATCCGTTAGCACCAGTGACAGGACAATAAAGTCTTAAGGATAGAGGATTTACCCTCGCCTCGACTTATCAAGTTTGCATCATCTGTTCTTATTTCCTGTTCTGTTTGGTTTTGGTTTATGTTTCTATAATAACCTACCAAAACAAGTGCACGATAGAATAGATACATTTAAAGAGAGCCTGTCCCACAGAACCTTAAGACGAGTGTAATAAGTGCTCAAGGAGTCTGTTTCTTGATGGATTGTTGCGATCGTCCTTTTTAGATAGAATATGCGTGGAGCGTTGCATTGTGAATAACGATCCTTGTATTCTTTCCAAATCTCAACGGCAGTTTCAACATAAATGACACTTTTCGCAATAATACGGGATAGAACATTAAGCAGCCATGAGAGAATTATGAAACTACAAGGATCCCACATCTGCACATGAGACGATGGAGAATTAGGTCGCGGAAGGGGTCCATCAACAAACGTCATTTTGTTCTTGGCGAATAGTGCAATTTGAATTGTTCTTCGCCAAATAGGATAGTTGTACTGTTCAATGGACTTGAGACTAGAATGGTGCCCGGGTTATCAGAGGAATGAAGATAATAAGACGATGATTGATCAATAGTTGAAGTGGGAGATGTGATGGAATCAACAATATATGAGATTGACTTGGCTGAAGAAGCCATAGCTTTTTGATACCATGAAAAAACTTTGTGTTCAAGAATTTTCTTGCTTGCTTCATTCGCTAGCATCATCGTGACTATTTATAAGAGAACGAGAGTAATCAAAGGAGCTATTTAAAAGAGGCTAAAACAGCGTTAGCCAAATTGATTACCGTAGCCTCTTTCTTGATCGTTGGATCAAAGAATGAAAAAAAAAAAAATCAAGGTAATTTCAAATCTACGTAGTCCAACGGTTAAAAAGAAGGTTGCGATAACTAATTGGCTAACGCTGTATTACCCCTTTTTTTTTTTCAGAACAGAAACATATGATTAATATCCCAAGCAAATATACAAAGGATGAAAACTAATTTGACATGGAAAGAATCACCAAATAGTTGTTATCTTTTGATTCATGATTTGCAAGGATAAGACAAGATTTGAGCTTAGTAATAAAAGCAAGTAGGAATTATTGTGTATACTAATAAGCTCCTCTTTTGCACACTCTCCACAGTGTGATTTATAAGTGTGATTGCGTTATCACGTCGAGCAGGAACTGATACTATCTGGGATGCAACTTCTCAAAGATGGCCATCAAGAATCTGTGTTAACCATAAACATAACAATTAGAGCACTCGCAACAGTTTTCTTATATGGCTCTTTATTCACATATATATGGAATCTGTGAAAAAAAATAAAAAAATCAGGCAATAAATTCTCTATCCCTATATGATTCCGTATATCCTAAATTGTTTCCTATATTTGAGAAAACAAAATTCCATTCCCTATACAATTTACACCATTAGAATAATACAAAATTAATATTTTTGTTAGAAAAAAAATATAAATGTTTAAAAATTTAATTATTTTAAGTGAAATAAATTGAAGATATTATTCATAAAATTGAAAAATTATTACTATATTGTAAAATGTTCTTAAAGAGTTAATAATATACAAATATTTCAACATAATATGAAAAATTAATATATGAAAAATATATAATTTCATATTATGAATGTTGTGTGACTGACTAAAAAACTGAATCAATAGAAAAACTGCTTCGAATCATTGGATAAAACATGTACCCCATGAAATATCCTGCTGTTGAACCAGTGTGGTGAATTCGCCTGCGAAATCCGTTTCATAAATCCCATTGAATTTGGTTATTGGTTAGTTCATGAAGTACAAAGCTCCATGCGTCCTATCTTGATATCGTACATACTTGAACACTTCAACAAGGATATCGACTTTCTAAATACGACCACAACTACTCAATAACCCGGAATTGATATGAACAAATATAAATTAACATATTTTATCAAAGAAAAGGGAAAAAATATAAATTAACTTATATTCTTTTTTTTTGATAATCAATTAACTTATATTCTTATTCCATTGCCACAAGTTACACGGATATAAGCATCAATAGTGTGATCAACTTATAGTTCATATGAAATAAGCTTGTTATGAACACACTTACATAAAAATCATGTTAGGATGATTTGAAATTTTAAATTATTCGTTGATATAGATAATTTATTTTAATGATTTTAATCATATAAAAAAATCATAAAATCCTTCTCCTTTCAATCGGACGTTCCAACACAAAAATTCCACTTAAAGATTTCAAGATCTTACGTTATTATGCATTCACCAAGCTAAATATGGTCAGATATAATGAATGCGAAGTCATCCCCTTAATTGCATTTATCAACTCACCATGGTTCATTAATCAGAAAACTTTCGCCAAAATTCATTCCCAGCAACCCTCTTCTTCCCCTTTTTCTCATCAATCTCCCTCTCCTCATCAAAACCCTCGATTTCTCCTCCTCCGATGGATGACGACGACGAGTTCGGTGATCTCTACACAGATATCCCAACACCATTCTCATCATCA
>JAOVYX010003984.1:0-38615 GCA_035668315.1 Drosera spatulata
ATTGGTTTACAGACTATTCTTGTAAGGGTGTAGAAGTTTAGAATGTTTCCATTCTAAATTATGCGAAATTTTTCGTGACCTTATGGATCTTTTAACATCCATCAATTCGTTTGTTCGTTGCTTTGGCGATTCTCTTGTTTGCATTTGGCTTCATCGTGTGCACATGAACATAACTGAAGCTGGTAAACATTTATTTGTCCTCTATCTTCACCGCGTAAACATAAAATAATTGATTCGATAGAACAGAGCTGTTGCCGTGGTCCGAGTTCAGCATTGTTTCTTCCACTAGGAATGTTTATTGGCATATGAGATCCCTCAAGACTCCATTGCATTTGTTCTTTGTAAACCTCTTCTTGGTAATAGTTTCACAATTTTGTTCAGAGTGACTTGCAGATCTTTCGGGTTCTGTTGCTTCTGTATGATGTTGCCTTGATTCCTCTCCTACGTCGGAGGGAACTCATGAGATTCGAACGCTCGGTTATCTCAGCCTTTACTACCTGAGTCAAGATTTCAGATATACAATGCCAAGGTACTTCTGGCCTCATTCACTGTAGGTTTCGGTGATGTCAACTTTTTGTTATCTAACTGCAGGAAAAGCTCGACCTTTCCTAAGTAACGAACTCATCCACGAGCTGCTTTGCACTACAACTAATCCTATATGTTGTGGCCCTTTGGCATGCCGAGTTCTCAACATGTGTTGCATCTGAACTCGGTGAGCAAGTTCAGAAAAGATACAAAGCAAACATTTAAATGATGGAAAATATTGGTAACATATCATGGAAAAGGTTTCATTATTTCCTTTTGATTTCTTCTTCCTCTGTTGGAAAGCGACGCGAAGTAAAGAAGACGGAAACAAGAAAAGGGGAAGCTTCGCGAGAAAGATGAAAGGGAATTTCCAGTTGAAACTTGAAACCGTTTTCGTCCACGGACTTCTGGTCACCTTCACTGAAATTTCCTGGAGCAAGATAACAAACTGCTTCACAAATTCCCTGTACTCTCTTGTACTCCACCTGTATCATTCACAAGTCTTTATATAAATATATGATTATATATGATCTATAATGTAGAAGCAACTTGCAAGAATATATAGCTTACATTTGATTTGGTATGCAACTGTCTAGGATACTATATGATCATGTTTTCTCTGAGCTCAAACGACCTCTGCAGGATCTTCGACTCCCTCAACAGGAATCGAGATGGGCTAGTCAGCCTCGAGGAGCTAAACTGGCTCCTCGATAGGACAGGTATCCATACCAGCCTCAAGGAGCTGGAAACGCTGATCGTGGCCAGCGGTCATCACGATGCTGCCGCACTTGATCTCAATCAGTTTTGTCACCTGTACGAGTCGATATTGCTCAAGCAACAGCTGGAGCAGGAGGAAAGAGGGGAATCTTCACAAGCTGTAAATGATGATGTTAGCGAGGATCGGGTTTTGTATGAGGCGTTCAAGGTGTTTGACTTGAATGGAGACGGGCTCATATCACCCGATGAGATCGTGGAAATGTTGTTGAGATTGAGATTATGGAACGGGATACTGGATCACAATCAAATCATGCGCGAGTATGATACTAATTCAGATGGGTTCATCGATTTCCAGGAGTTCAAGAGAATGATGGCGCTGTCATAGGTAGCTATTCATACCGTGCTTTCCAATCCGCCTTCCTTCAAGATTTCGAAACGAGTTCTTTTGTTTGTGGTTCGCATTGTGTCATTGTTATACTGTTTGTATGAAAATGTCAAGATCCCAGATGTGCAAGTGATTTTTGCTGGTTAAACCAGATGTTATAGAACAGTATTATCTACTACTACTATCTATTACAAATACATTAATGATATTTTTCTCGAATCAAGTACTCTACCCGTGACTATATCTTCTTTTGTAAGGGATGCCATACTCATCAACTTGTCATCGTCATCCCTATCATAGTATTTGAACTATACATGTTATTCTTTCTGTCAAATTCAAATTAAGTCGTCGTATAGTTTTCACTGATTATGAATATGTATCCTAACTAGATCCATTATTCTATCAAAAAAGGTGGTGTAAGTTTTTTTTGATAACATGCAGTAATATTACAAAACTCAAACAATCATGAACATTACATGTTAAATATATGAAAATGTGTGATATTTGTGTCTACATGTCAACCTTGATCTTGAAAATATGAGAAACTATTGTGATTTCATTGGGATCCTCCGAATATCATATAATATAAGAATAAAATTTATCAAAATATATATTAAATATCGTTAAATATCGAATAGTCCTCATTTTTACAAAATGGAGGAAACATAACATAATTTAACAATCATAAATATCAGTATTATATATTCCCTCCGTCTTTGACCCAAAAAAAAAAAAAAAAAACGTTCATCTAACAAAAAAATACAACATCCTCCAAAAAAAAAAAAAAACATTTTAATAAGTTTCAATTCTTATAACCCCAACCAATTGAGTACCTAGGACATTTAATAACTGGAGTTTGAACTCGTCTTGCCTCATGCTTCACCACCTTTTTTTCCACCACGACAAACTTCAAGAACCAACCGCCGCCGCCCAAATCCCCCGCCTAGGTTTCCGCCCATTAACCCCGCTCACCTCTTCAATCAAGCACCACAATTCCCAATCCCCTTCCAAAAACCCTAATTTCTCAACCAAGAAACCGCCATACTCCCCCTTCAAAACCCTAATCTTTAAACCAAGCGCGGTGAGTCGAATCCCTAATTTACTATTCGGGAGGTGTAATGGTGTCAGAAGAGTCGGCGAGTGCGGGAGGGGAGACGACGACGAAGTCGGAGTCAGGGAGAGAGGGTGGGGATGCGAATAATAATAACGGGAGTGTGAGTGGTGGTGGTGATGGGAAGGTGTATAGGCAGACGTATAAGAGGAGGAAGTACGGGAGTTCGAGCTCCGAGACTACCCGGTCGTCGGAGTTGTCCGGGAAACTGTCCTCTGCTTCTGGAGTTCCGGGGGAAGATAAGGTAATGAGAGTGGAATTATGTTGATTATGCTTTTGATGGTTTGTGCGTTTGGTTGGTGAAATGTGGCTAATATTTGGAATGTCGTGGCGAATGTAGTTGCTGATGGATGATTTAGACTCTTGAGAGCGCAATGTTCTGTTGTTGGATGATGAAAACGATCCAGAAGAAGCTAGGATAAGTGTAAGATTTTGGATTGAGAAGATATTAGTCTAGGGAAATGCTCATTTTACAATAGAGTTAATCAAAGATTTTGACTCTGAGAGTGAAATGTTCCGGTATTTGCTTTACATGGTCTATTAGTACCTGCATACACAGATTGTACATATTTTAGATGCTTCCTGGTCATCAATCCAAAGTTGTTGGTTTTTTTTTTAATTTATTAGTATGAAGTGAATTTCGAAGTCTTACGTTGAGTGACACATAAGTGTTGAAATGTGTGGGTGACCAATTCTGAAGAATTCAAAACGGTTGAAAGTTTCATACTAATTACCGTCTCTTAATATCACTAAGTGTGGTGCATGGTTGGCGTTATGAAGCGTTGAAGTATGCCTGCAATCTTAGTTCCTGAATGAGATCCATTTTTTATTTACTTGTGTTCAAATGATTTTACATTTGATGACAAAGTGATTTCTTGTTTGCCACTATGATGGATGATTGACCAGACCTATTTGATTGGAAGGAAAAATATTGCATTGCATGTCATTGAAATGATCTCTGAGTCAAACTTAAATTATTAGGGGCTCGAATGCCCTTTTCTATATGCAGCAGAAAATACCATGTTCTAGTTTGGTCTGATATGCTTATCGTAATAAGGATTAAAAAGTGCAGTCATCAGATTAGTAGTTCATGCTCCAGCCCTCCCTGGTATTACTTGCAGGATATGGTTGATCTATTTTATGCTCTCTAGATTTTAGAGAGATTCGAGACAATTGTTCTAACCTACTAGGCGAAGTGGACCTTGAAAGCTAAGAAGGGTGATCGTTACCCTTGCATATGGAGAGAGGTCGGAAGAATTGAAAGTAGATTGAAAACCAAATTTTTGTAGTGGCATGAGAACTCTTCGGTGGGGACTTATTGCATGGCTGTACGCACTGTTGCGTTGTTAGAAAACCTGAGGATTATCTTAAAAATGCAGCTACATACAAGATTAGGAGAGAGAGTAGTTAGGGTGACTGAAGCTAGATGTTGTAGATGAATGCCAGAAGAAAGCGTGAACTTTTAATAGATGTCATCAGTTTGCCGGTTGATGAGAACATTAACAAGGACCTTGTTGAGCGTTTAAGGACTTTCTACAGACCAGTAAAATAGCTTCACAACTCATTTGTTACTTGAATCTTTTAGGCCAGATACCAAACAGGTTTTCATATACGACATTGTAGTATGATTTCACTTGTTATGGTCGCCGCAGATATCCTTGATACGAAAAGACTCTGTAGTTGGTTACCGAACAGGGTTTCATTTATGACATTGTAGTATGATTTCACTTGTTCTGGTTTGCCATGGATAGTCTTGATAAGAAAAGGCTACGATGGGCAGGATGAGTATGAGTATAAGATATTCTTGTCTCCAGTATTCATTGTACTATTTGATGCCCGTGCTAAATAATTTTTGGTTGCATTGCTGGAATAGACCATGATAAAGGTTTTTCAGTGGTCTTTTGTGAATGATCGAATGAATAAGTGGATGAATCATCTTAATGAAGAGCCTGTTGTGCTTCCAGAGCAACCTATGCTAGAGGTTGATCACTGTTATTCTAATCAATGATTAGACAAATCATCTGCAAAGATCCTTGTTTATGCATAATATATTCTGTCTTGGATAGTTCCATCCTTCGACAACTACTTCTGCATCACAATAAGGCTAATGGGAATCCATCCTTTGTGGTCCTGATGCTTTCAATAAAGTTTCTGGGAAGAGCTTTTTCTTTTAACAAGTTATAAGATTTGGTGCCTTTTCATTTTCTTGATGTGTGATCGTGAATCCTGGAGACATGCTAGCAAATTATACCTTATTGCTACTTGAAGTGCAAGGGCGAGGTGCTCCTGCTTTTTAGACTTGGGCTTTTTTATTGTTCCGTTCAAGGATACTGGATTTTGTTGCTGACTCCTGTGTTTAAATTTCATTATTTTACTTGGATTTGATGCAGATGGTAAAAAAATTTGGTGAAATACGTCTAGGAAAAGCCCATAAGCAAGGATATGATCCCCAGATGAATGAAAATTCTGTGCTGAATCATTCATCGGATGAATACTGGAGAAAGAGATTGGAAATGTTGTGTGAATCGCTAAGTTCAGATTCTGTAGGTATACAGGGTGGCGTCAGAGATGTGCATGTTTATGATAGACATGCTGCTAGTAATAGCGTAACAGAGGTATGAGATACTCTACATTTTTGATTTTTTTTTCTCCATCTTTCTTCGCACAAGATCAAGGCTTCTTGTCCCGTAACACATGGTTTCTTAAACCTTTGTCATCAGAGCGAGTCGATGCCTAATGCATCTGTTAGTGCTGCTGAAGGACCTGCAATGGTAACCTCTAATGGATCTTCAAGTGAGTTTAACCGTCATATCTTCACCCAACAGTGCCAGAGGACTTTGTCTAGACTGATCTTGTCGCAGAAGTTTGCTTCACTATGCAAGCTTCTTTCTGAGAATTTGCATGGGGTCAATGTCGACAAAGTTCTGGACTTGAGTATGATAGTTTCAAGGATGAAAGGAGGAGCCTACGAGCAAAATCCTGCCCTTTTCTCTTATGATATTCAGCAGGTAGTCCTTTCCTTCATGTACTTGGTTATACGTGGTGCTTGTTTATATTTCCTTTTCTTTTTTGTTATGATCTTTGATTTATCCGTACGATGGATTTTGCAGCATTAGTGACCTTTTTTTTCTTTTCCTTTTCTTTTCCAACTTGCAATGTTTTTGTGGCTTTCGGCTTCCTTGAACCTGTTGTGTGTTGCATTCTTTTGTTATAGAGAATATGCTGCAGTCTGCAGCTTCCTATGTTGCATTATATTTGTGGTTCTCTTCTCTCAAATGATTTGTTATATATGCATTTGATGGTTAATTGTTTCTGACTGAATTCAAGTCTTCCGGCCAAAAAAAAATTACAAATTTAAAAAAAGATAGAATCATAAAAATAAAAATAAAAATAAAAAGTTCTTTGGCAGTCTAGATGATACGAAAACTATCTCCATGATGATCGTCGTGCACTATTAATTCCACTGTTCCGCATGTACGTTGCATCTCAAGTATCTATCTGCTCTGCAGTTCTGGCGGAAGCTAAATGTAGTTGGTAATGAAATGGTCTCACTGGCAAAGAGTCTATCTGAATTATCAAGGCTTTTCTGTCGAGAAGCGGTGAGTCTATTGACTTGGAAGATTGTCTCCCCCTTTGTTTTCAGTGGTCTTATATTATCTGTAACATGATCGTATCTTTTCTTATATTCAGGCAGGAGGGTCAGAGCATGACACTTCCACTGACAAAAAAGAAGCGGTGAGTACTAGTTTTTTTTTTTTTTTTTTTGATTTGGTACTTGTAACTTCACTGACATTTATTTTTAATGTCATACGTGATGCATGCATATACTCAACCATATCCTTACTACATATACGCAGCTCCATAAATTTTTTTAGTGGTTCCCTGTAACTATTTGTATGCCACATTACTGTAGATGATGCCATTTTCTTTAAAGTAGAACAAAAGATTTATGAGTTATAGGTCTTAAGGCAACAAGACTCTTCGATGGAATGGAGGACTTTCTCAGGTCTTCTCGTCTTAATGCTCTGAAAAGCAAATCTTAATTGATATGTCAAATCTATATTGATCCCTTACCTTTGAGGCATGATGAGCATGATTTTTAAAAAAGGTTGGGTTGTCAAAAGAGGTAGATCTGTATCAAGTACCAATACAGTATCGACTGATTTAGTATCAGGCTCCCAGGTAGAACTGGCTTTCGGAAAGGAAGATGCACATAGCACCACGTCATAAAGCAATATGATGTTTCTGTCGATAACTGACATTAACTACTGGTCAATGCTAACATTGTTTTAATTTGGTGTCGACGTCTTAGCCAAGGTGATTATGAGGGAGGGTCTAACTGTAATGCACGTTGAATTCTTTCCATTTGTGGTTCTTCTCTGAAGACATTTTTGATGCAGAAGAAGGGATCATACTGATAATTTTCCCTGAAACATAACAAGTAGTAAGCAATATGAAACTGATTTTGCATCAAATAAACTAGCTTGGTGTTTTCAACACCACTAGTTTGTTGGATCACTTTGGGCTGAGTTTGTTTTCAGACTCTGTCTTTGACAGAGCACGAGACTTAAAGTTCCCATGGGTTGCTGAATGCATCCTGATATCATGACCTGACAAGCTTAGTTTTCTGAGTGATGTTTTCAGTCTGTCCCATTCGGTTCCCAGTATCTGCAGAAGCTTCCTAATACTAATATTTATAGGCTTTTATTTATTTATTTTTAGTTCTGGAACCACAAATGATGTTCGCAGATAAGGTTTAGTAAGCTATGCGAATGTTCACGGTGCGCCTGTGTTTTATGATACATTTCTCATAAAATATGGTGTCTTTAATTTTGATATGTTATGCTTGTGGAGAAGTGCTTCTATAGGTTTTTTATATTGCTGTGTTGGTTGCTTGACTCAACAGTTGGATGTGGATTCCGATGGGCACACTAGACCGGAGCAAGCTGATGCTTCAGTTACCTCTGGCATTTGTGGGTGCTGCAAACTGAAGACAAACGGAAGAGATAGCTTAGTGTGCGACTCCTGTGAGGAATCGTGTCATGTCTCCTGCATCGAGCCTCCCGTCAAGGAGATTCCACACAAGAGTTGGTATTGTTCCAAATGCACCAGGCTTGGCGTCCAAGTGCTCCATGAGGATTGTGTTGTCTGTGAAAGACTGCATTCTACTTCTCATGGAACTAATGAGGATGGCTACGACATTGATCATTATGAGGAGTCCGATCAACTCCAGCAGAGCCAGTGCATAGGGGATAAAGGGTTTCGAGTGTTCAAAGGAAACCAAAAGGCGTGGTGTAATGTGTGCAAGAATGCACTGATAAACAATGAAGTATACCGGACATGCGAGCATCGTTTCTGCCAGAAGCATTATCACCTAAGGTGTCTCACTGATAAGCAGTACAAGAAGTACAGTTCCTATTGGTATGGTCCGTGTTGTCTATGTAGGGTTTGCCTCGTCGACAGGGATGACAATAACATCGTACTGTGTGATGCTTGTGATCACGCTTACCATATATACTGCCTGAATCCACCTCTCGCCGCCATCCCAACAGGGAAGTGGTTTTGCTTAAAATGTGCGGCAGGGATCCAAGCGATAAAAGAAGCCAGACGCCTGTATGAGAATCTTGGTGGGAAACAGAAGAAGACCGGTGCTGATGGGCGAAGGGCTTGCTCTAGTCTTGGCAAGCAAAAGGTGCCGGTAAGATCCGGAGGAGTGGATATGCTACTAACTGCTGCCAATACTCTCAACTATCAGGAGGAGCTAGTCGCTCGTTACTCTAAAGTTCGGAGTTGAACAAGCCAGCAAGGTACCGTACTTCCATGGTCGAAATGGATTCAAGCATTTTCATGGCATCTAGAATTGATGGGTAGGTCGGAAAGAATTGATCGACAGGGAGATTCTCGATGTTTTTATTTTGTATCAAATTGATAGTCCGCTCTGTTGTACCATGTAGGAAAACAGCGGAAACCTATAAATCGAAGGGAAAGAGCATTTTGTTTCCCTAGCCTTTTCCTGTGATTTTGTTCTCGGTGTCCAGTTTAAACAGGTTAATGGGACTGATGCGGCTGGTTTTCGTTGTATTTCAACTACTGTCTATATTGTAGCCTGCAGAAGTTTGAAAAAGGAAACTAGAATATGAGACCAACACCGGCAATTGTTTTATTGATCTGATCTAACGTTTTTCTACGTGGCTTGATGTGTTATACTTCATCGGTCTTATATTAATTATAATATTATAGAGTAATTCTATTATTTATTATGTATTTCGATTCTTTATTTTTTAATTAGTAAATGACATGATAGAAGATCATTTTGTTTCAGGGTTATAGTTTGTGACATGTATTATGTTTGATGTTTCATGATAAATTTATAAAAAAAATCATGTATTTGTCTCAAGATCATTCATAATGTCATCATTTTTTTGAATTACGTGTACAAGTGATAGAGGGAGTATATGCTCAATCAGTTATTGGAAGGTGTTTGACATGATTCCAAAAAACTGGACTCGATCTTTTCCTTTTTTCCAGAAATTTCCATAAGCTGATATTTTGTAGCAAGATATGCATTTTTTGCTCAACAAAGGTTAAGATATCATGTAATATGCAATTAAGAAAAGTAGACAATTAAGAATATCAAAAAAATATCACCTATATCGATTTAATTTACATAGCCAAATTTATGCCAAGTATAGGAAAGTCTTAGTCTTCATTCTACTCATTCTGAGTTAGTAGTAAAGTTTGAGGCTTCCATGCCGATTTCCTTGGATCAAAACTTGAGACCTGTTTTCTTAATTAATGAGACAATTGTTTGTAATCATCGAAACATAAAAGTTCAACAATATTCTTTCTTCTTGATGACGACAAATAATTGATTGTTCCTTTGACCTTTCAAAGAGAATCATTATAGAACAAGATTACATTTTTAAAAGTATTAAAGCAAATCCAACCTTCATGTTAAAATGAGTATAATCATTCTATAATTTGACATGAAAAGATGTATTTCACATCAATTATAGAACTGTATTTTCAATATTTACAGTCATTTTACATCTCAAAAATTTCAGTTATAACAAATCTTATTACGATCCCAACATTTTATATCTTAATTTATATCTTAATATTCACAACTTTAAATCATGATCTATAAACTTCATTAGAAACAAAACATATGAGGCTCAACATATATTAAAATCAAAATTTATCTCAGAGCGTATGATTTTTCATAAAATTTTTAAATAAGAAGTTTACCTCCTCTAATTAATGACGAAAGATCATTGTCGTCCTGTAACCCAAACTTGTCCTCTTCTCTTCAAACTCTCCTTATTTTCTTCTCTTGTTTATCTCTTCTCTTGTATGATAAGGAGTGTTTTTATGCTTGTAAGAAGTTTTTTTCAAGGAGAAGAAAGCTTATATTTATGGAAAACTAAATTGATTAAAATAGTTAAGTGAAAAATAAGTGGATATTTAGTGGATAATAATCTAATTTAGGTGGAGTAAAAATTGACAGAAAAAAAATAAGTGTCAAAATTAGGTTTAGGTCATTTTCGCATAAATAAGATATTTTTATATTAAGATCGTATTTTTCCGTATTTACGTATTAGGGTTGTATTTCATCTATATTTTATATTTTTTTACTATTATATCGTCAAACAAGCCTTATAACTCTATAAAATAAATTATAACATACGACAATTTACTATTCACGTTAACTATCGTGAAATTAAATTTTAAGGAATTTTTCAGGTTCTTACACATACTCTAAAACAGATTCATCAAAATGGCCTCATCAAACCAGAGAATTCGAATTATCAACAACCATGGCACCAAAACTCAAAATCGTCAATTCACTTGAACGAAGAAATTGAGTTACCAAACAACTCGATCCAAGAGACCACAACTAGCTTGGCGTTCATAGGATTATTTGAAAAGAATCGATGCAGGATCGTGCAGTCTTTGTAGTTGGGCTCGATCGGGGTGGTGAGGAGAACGAATGGCTCTAACTCAAATGCGCTCTCCGTTACTGGTTCCGTGTATTAAGGTTTCATATCTCGTCGGAGGGGGGGGACGGTGACGATGACGGCGACGATGGCATGTGAGATGCACGATTAGGAAGGAGAGTGGAAGGGGTTGGGTTAGATATGCGTATTAGGTTAGGTTAAATTGGTCTGTGATTTGATTAAAATGAGGATATCTTGAATGTATGGGTATCAAAATATAAAACAAAGTTTAAATGAGTATCTAAAGGTGCCATAAAATTTTTTGGGTACTAAAATATGAGTTGAAATCATGTCAGATACTTTAAAATAATTGCCCTTTAATTTATTTGGTTTAGAAATTTTATCGGAAGGTATTTGATTTAGAGATTGTATGTCATGACATACTAGTGTGTAGTAATAAATAAACAATTGAGAATAAAATAACATTGATAAATGATTGAGATTATCATGATATATAAATTTTAATCTTAATCATTCATCTTTACTCTTTTAATCTTAACCGTTAATTTATTACTAGAAACACATATATCATGACATACGTTTTTTTTTATTTATTATAATAATGATAATTTAACTTATATATTTTAAAAAAAACAAAAAAAGTGTCATTGTCCAGTGTATTAATTGAACTTCTTAAATGCTTAAATTACGTACTGGAAAACGACAAAAATAAGAAACGTTGTCCATATAAAGGATGAGGAGTGTGAATATAGATTAGACCACATTAATTCCACGTATGAAAGGAAATCGCCAATTTAATATTCAATTTAGGGGTTGGGCAGTAATATTGTTTTCAAAATTGTATAAATCAGAACCAATTTATATATAAGATCTTGAATAGTATATTACTAAAATAAAATAAAAATCTAAACATAAACACTCTTCTTGTTTCCAATTCTAGTTTTTTTTTCCTTTTTGGTTAAAAACAAAACAATATCAAACACATTTTTTTTTATCAATCATTAGAATCAAAATAAAATTGAGATTTGGGATTGTAGAGATAGTAGGTTGCAACCATATAGGCTACATCCCTCTCACAAATCAACGTAGAAAAAAAAAAAAGGAAATAAAAAAATGATAATGGAAAACAATGATATGATATAAAATAACAATAAAAATTATTGAGTTATTTTATATAAAAAAAATTTCAAATAAGACAATATCGTAATTTTATATTACAAATAAATTAGTAAGAATAATGCATTTTTTTTTACACAAGGAGTACTTGTTTCTTGAAAACTTAAATTTTTATAAGATTAAAAATAATTGGTTTAAAAAAAATTTGTGAGCGAAACTATAACCAACATAGTTGTATTTGTTGCACCTCTTTTTCTTCGGAAAAAAAAAAAAACAGAGAGAATGGAATTAGAACTAAACATGGAACATGATCTTAAGGGATTGATTGTTTTAAATAGTGAAATTCAGAAGCAATAAAAGAAGAAAAAATTACGGAGAGGTACTACTTAGAAAAAAAAAAAAAACTCCCATCAAAGAGTTTATCATTGTTAGTCCGTCATCAATATATCATTCTGAATAATAAAAAAACATACATCAATTAAAAATAATTTTAATTTAATAATCATATAATCCAAAACAAAAATACAAAATCATAATGAATATACGGATTCATATTTTTGGACTCAAAGAAAATATTATTCTTCATTTTTTTTAAATCCTTTCTTACTCTCTCCATTTCACGTACATATATGTATTTTTATTATTATAATGTAATTATATAATATTTTTTATCTATCAAATAACGTGACAAATTTTTTTTATCATATTATTGAAATATCCAATTTAAACAATTACTAATATTTTTTAATAAATTATCAAAACATAAGTACCATAATTTATCTCTCACAATAGTTTTGTCACACAGTACCTCAGCTACTCCTTATCTCGCGTAGAAATCCCCGAAAACTCCAAAATCAAAACCAAAACCCCAAACGCAACTTCGCATCCACCTTCGTCTCACCCTCTCACTCTCTCCCCTTCCCCTCTTTGACCACTCTCTTCCCCCAAATCAACCTCTTTTACATTTCAATCCCCAAATCACAAACCCTAGCCGCATCGATCCCCAAATTCTCCGATGACGCAGGTCTCTGCGGCTGCGGCGAGTCTATGCGAAGACGACGGCGGCGCGTCGTGGCCGCCGGGGTTTCGATTCCACCCGACGGACGAGGAACTGGTGTTGTATTACCTGAAGAGGAAGGTGTGTAGGAGACGGATCAAGCTCGATGTGATCGGGGAAGTCGATGTGTACAAGTGGGATCCCGAGGAGCTTCCTGGTATGAGGACTTGATTCGACTCGACTTGAATTCAATTGACTTGACTTTTTGGGATTGGATTGTTAGGGTTTGTGATTAAGGGTTTTGATGGGGTTGGGTTTGTGTGGATTGGATTTGGGGTGATTAATTGTGTGTGGGGTGTTGTTGGGGTTAGGGTTTGTATGGATTGGATTTGGGGTGATTAATTGTGTGTGGATTGGGGTTGGGGTTAGGGTTTTCCGTGTGGGGATGCGATTTTCGTTTTTGGTAGACGGGTTAAGAAACTCGTTCTTTGAGTAGTTATCTGGGGATAAGCGAATCGTATCGGGATTTGGAAATTGAAAGGGATTGAGAGGGTTTTATTGAGGGGATGTATAGGAATGGTTTCACTAGCATTTCGTTTTCGAGGATTGTTAGTGACAGTCACTTTTGTGCCGTGAGTGGGGAAGTCCGTCTGTTATGGTCCATAGAAAGTCTCTCTTTTAGAACTTCCCATATGATTATTCTTTTGTAGTTGTTTCTTATCTTGATGCATCTGCATATTCGATGTAAGATCCTATAGCATTGCCTTTTGAGGGATTCTAGTGACGGTTGCTGTTGTGTGGACATTGAGAAAGTCTCTCTTTTTTGGATTGATTTTGGGTGGTTAGAATCAAATCATGTGGGGTATAATGAAAGTCTCTCTTTTAGCACTTCCATGAATCACGATGATTCGTTTTTGTGCTTGTTTGTTATCTGGTGCATATTCGATGTAAGATCTTGCTTGGCTGTATATTTTGCTAGAAATGGAGCATACAAAATGAATGATGAAATTGTTGGAGGAGTTCCTCATTCCATGGTTATCACATCCGAGTTCTGACCATGTTTTGAATCTGTGCGATTTCTTAACAGGGCTGTCTTTGCTGAAGACGGGAGACAGGCAGTGGTTCTTTTTCAGTCCTAGGGACAAGAAGTACCCTAAGGGGTCGAGGGCGAACAGGGCCACTAGGCATGGCTACTGGAAAGCAACAGGGAAGGATCGTAGTATTACATGTAATTCTCGGACAGTGGGCCTGAAGAAAACGCTTGTATTCTATAAGGGTCGTGCGCCTGGTGGTGAACGTACCGATTGGGTAATGCATGAGTATACGTTGGATGATGATGAGCTAAATAGATGCCAGAATGTCCAGGTATATAGCTTTATGACCCTAAACTGCAGTTCTTCTTTTTAGTTATGTTTAGAGTTGAGTTGTTTGCTAATGTGTGCTTCGATGTTGTTTCTTTGTTTCAGGAGTACTATGCCCTTTGCAAAGTCTACAAGAAGAGCGGCCCTGGTCCCAAGAACGGGGAGCAGTATGGAGCCCCGTTCCGTGAGGAAGACTGGGCTGATGATGAGAATTGTGAAGTCAGTAATCCTGCTCCGCAGGACAATCATACATTGCGGGTGGACGAAGTCACATCTGTAGATGTTTCCAGAGTAAATCCACCACCACAGATTGAATTGCATGAACTTGAGGAGATCATGAATCAATGGATGGATGATCCTGCGACCGAGCAAGCACAGGAAAATGTAGATAGCTATTTGTTTGCGCTGGCTCAGGTCAGTTATCGTATCCTCTTTACTCTTTTTTGGTTGACGTAACGAACGGGATGCTTACTTTCCTGTGTGTCTGAAGATAATGAAGGTTTTGGTGATGTTTATTTCCGATAGGATTAGGCATTCTTTTGGGCTTTCTGTCTCTTTAATGCTTCTATAGGCATCATTTGTGCTTTTTTGTTGTCTGTTTCTTGTTAATATGCTTGATCTGATATTATGGATGCATACAGCTGCTATCTGCCGTTTTTTTTTTTTTTTTTTCACTAGTTCTCTTAGCTGAAAGATCAATTATCAAAGGGTTCTATTTTGATGTGTATGCTTTGTTGTTGCATCAGTTCATTGTAGTAGGAATCACAGAGTTGTGGATTTTGGTTGAATTTTGCTGTGTTAATGAGGTGATTTGATTACTTCTTCTTTGACAAGTAATACAATCTTTGTGTAGGGTTATACCTTTTAGTTGTTAGATGATTGATTGAACAGAATCATGACATACTGCTTGCTTTGAGATAATTTGAGACTATAATTGTTTAAAATTTCTCTCTGTAAGGACAGAAGGGAAGTCTACTGTTATTCTTCCTCCATGTGTTCTGAAATGGGCTGGTGTTTCAAGTGTGGGTTTTCTTCTAGCACAAATGCGTATGTCGGGTCTAGGTATCCGTGTGTTGTCGATATGCTGTGTTTGCATTATCCCCGATGTAGAAGTATTTTCCATCTCTTTTTTGTGCTTTGTTTGAGGTGATCAGCTGCTCATCATGAACATAATGTTAAAATATATTGCTTGCAGGGTGCTTGTCAACAAGAAGCACAAAGCAGCTTGTGGGATCCTTCTTGTATCAGGGCAAGTCCGACCGAGTCATGTGTTGAGCATCCTCAGAATAATCACCAAAGTTCACTTACTGCCAACTTCGAGACCACGACGTCATCTGCTTCTCAGCTAGAGATGTACAAAATACCTCAGCCAACATTTGTTCCAAGTGCTGCGGACTTGCAGCAGCATATAGCAGAGGAAGATTTCCTTGAAATGGATGACCTCTTTGGCCCAGATGCAGTTTCTGTTCCTGCTACTCGTGTCATTCCACAAGGAGCCCAGACTTCACATGGAGCTCTTCGGAGCTCGCAGGTCATACAGACTGTTGGAGTGGATGACCTTGATTTGTATTATGATGCTGATGTGTTTCTCCATGAGTTGGTTCCCGGTGGTGAATCATCTGCGATCCTTACATATGTTGATCAAGCTGCATCTAGCCAGCCATTCTCCAATGCTCAGGATATCGAATTCCCTTACCATGATGATTATGCAATTGTACATCAGCATCCGGCTTCTGTAAATAGCACCTTTGTGACGGAGCAGTGGATATATGATCAAAGTCGTCTCCTGGCTGATTCCACACCAGTGGCTGATGAAGCTGCTACCTCAGGTATAAATGCAGCCTACGTGATTCGCCCTCGACCTGACTTTCATTGAGGTTCACTCGTTTTTCTTTTAGATATCACCATAACGATTATATCAATTGTTAGTTGGTTTTATCTTGTTTATTAGCGGTTTGCTCACCGCAAATTAACTTCTTCCCTTCTTTTTTTGCATAGAAACCCCATTTATGCTCGTTAGGCGAGGAAAAAGGGAAGGAAATTACTACGTCCATATCTTATCTCGAGGGTTTTTGCTTTTCGTTTTCATAAGTTCATTCTGTGGTCGTGTTCAGGTGTTAATTATGCTGGGATTTCTTTGACAAATGCGACCCACCCAAATCAAGGCAACGACGCCGAAGAAGCTGAGCCTTGGTTGACCGCAGCCTTGTGGTCTTTTATTGAATCAATACCATCAAACCCCGCAACTGCTGCGGAAAGCGTTTTGGCTAACCGTGCTTTTGAGAGGGTTTCAAGTTTTAGTCGGTTAAAACTAGATGCCACACGGACAACTTTATCCACCGGAATCGGGTCCTCTAGAGGAAGGATGAAGGGTTTCTTCTTTTTCGCATTGTTGGGTGCGTTGCTTGCTATATTTTGTGTGGTAATTGGTATGTTTCGATAATAATTAAAGATAATACCATTTGTATGATAAAATAAGAATTTGTAATCACTAACGTATTGTTGAAAAATTTTGTAATCGTTATATGAAATTAATGTCTATCACCAAGGCATGGTCAAGGAGGGCTACAACTCATCAAGATAATTCGAGGAAGAATTAGTTTAGTCATATTGTTATTTTGATAATAATTAGATGATTTTTTTTGGATGTAGTGTAACTCTACCTATTGTGGTTTGCTATTTTTATTAGAAAAATTCTCTTTCCCACAACATTATGCAGATTAACTAGTTTACAATTAAAAACGAAGGTAAATTGCGGTTTGCTATTTTTATAAGAAAAATTCTCTTTCCACACCATTCTGCAGATTAGATTAACTCGTTTGTAATTGAAAATGAGAATGTGCTGAGAAAAAAAGTGATCATGAACGTTGTTTGTGAAACTTCCTTGTGAAAATTCCTAATTGATTTCTTTGATTGAGACCAGTGGCATTTCTGCTTTTGTTTGTTTTCTTCAATATTGTTTATGTATTTTTTTTGTTTTCATCAGGTCTCAATTACTAATAGATTTATTTATGTAAGATTATGAAAACGGAGTTATATTCATCATGAAAAATATACCCGTTTAAATTATAAAGATGTTATTTTTTCTGTCTCACATAAATTGTGATGAGGATAAACTAATTCATAGATTTCGAGTAGGGATGAGCAAAACATTTTGAAATTATCGGATCGATATTGGAAGATATCAGATCAAACTTATACCGGTTGATTTGGATCGATACGAAAATGACCAAACTAAGTATCGGAAAAGTCGGCAAGATACGGGAAATGTTTAAAATATCAAACTTTTCTCGTATCGGACCAAATATTTTTTTTCACATGTCAATTTATTTGTTAATATACCAAATAATTCATTTATGGATACTAATATTAATATATATATACAAAACAATGAATTCTAAATCTATTTTATGCATATTACTTCTCACGTTAAATATCAATGATTAGATTTTAATTTCATTGAAAGTTCTATTTGTCTTATGTCAAAAGTTTTATGAAACTTATGATATATTCATTTACAAGAGATGTATGGATAAGATGATTTTTTTATTTATTTGTTATCACTCTTTGTAATTTTACATTTTGTATTTTCATTAAACCCCAAGTTGCATCTTGCGTTTCTTGGAGATATTTTATACTCAAAACATATATGTAAATTTGAGTCTTAAATGAAATTAAGGCTTCAAAAATATATGAGAACTATACGTTAAAGTTGGGACGAGATATTTGATACGATACAGGACGGGACGGGACGGGACGAGTTAAGCTTCCCATATTGAATTATCAAAAAACCAAAACCGGATATTTGATACAGGATGTGACGAATTTTTTTAAATATCGAACAAATTGAGACAGGAAGGGCAATGATCAAATATGGATCATCCCATCCTATGCACACAACCAATTTCAAGCAGTGATGAAATAAGGTTGAAATTGTGTCGTTGGATGATATGGAAAAGGGTTCCCAAATTTGTTTTGTGTAGTTATCATTTGTCTTTGTAATTCATGAGGAGGAAGGGAGTAGTGCATGCCATGGTTTGACAATGACAATGTGACAAGGTCGATAACATGAGGAGATAGACATCAATCATCGAGTTCATGGAAATGCTTGTTATTCATTTCTTTCGTCAATTTTATGAAGTGCACCATATCAGTGGAAAGAAGATCTAGTCGATATGAGGCTTTAACGGGAACTGATTACAAAAATAATCGTCTCTAAGAAACATGGTTACTAGTTCATGAGAGGAGGCGAATCTCGTGTAGTAGTGTTACTGCAGCACAACAAGAGAAAGATTGACGGTAGGGACCATACCCCGTCGTAGGGCTAAAGATCAAACGTGAATCATTTGCTATCTATTCAACGAAAGAGCGACTAGCCAAATTTAGATTTTAGACATTGCTTATTTTGCATTTGGTCGTTAGAAGATAAGCAATGGCTAGCTTAACATATCGACAGTGATGATAGACCACGATATGTTTGGACGTGATTAAACATGACTCCAACTGGCGATTCCATCGTCCAAGAACTATTGTTTACAACTAATTGTTATTTGGCAAAATCTTCAATCAACAAAGATACTACTCCTTCCATTTCACAAAAAAAAATAAAATAATACTTGTCTAATTTAAATGTCACATAAAAATTATTCCCTCCATCTCATAATATTACAATTATTTGATCCGGTTCAAGAATTTACGTATTCGTTGAATTTATGTATTTTTGTAAAATTTGATGAAGAAAGAATAGTAGATGTATTTTTGTAAGGATAAAGGGATTGTAAGAGGAGATGTATTTTTTAAGGATAGAGGCATTGTAAGAGGAGGTAGTGGGTGTATCGTAATAAAATATAATTGATGTGTTTTTTTAGATTAAATATTGACTTAAAGAGAAAAAATTGCAAATAAATTGATACAGCCTAAAAATTGTATGTATTATGGGATGGAGGGAGTATAATATTTTCATATCTGAATTTTTTTTTTTTACAAAACTACAAAAACATTCACATTTTTTACTACTCTATCAGTATTTTTTCTCTTTTTTTTTTTAACACTCCTCTTTCTCACATAACACAAAAAAATAAAAAATTCTTTATATTATATTTATGAAAAATATGAATTGATTATAAAAGACAAAAAAAAGTATATCAAACGGTATGATTCTTGCATCATATTGTAAACATATTAAGCTCATCGCAATATCTAAAATAACCACTAATGATTGAATGTTCGATCAAATTCAATTTGATCGTTGGTTGATCGTATAATTCTTCCATCGCTAAATAGAAAAAAACATGAATTATCGATGTTGTTACAATATATGCCAAAAATAATGCATCAATCATTTGTTATAATAAGGTCAAGCATAATAACCCTACCCAAAACTAGTCTTACTATCATAACCTTGAAGGCTGAAGCCAATATAACAAAAAATCCCTCTCTCACTTCCCCTCTCAATCTTTTCTTCTCCTTCTTCTTTCTCTCTCATCTTCATTCACTCAACCCTCTCCCTTTCAATGGTGGATGGATAGAAATTAGAAATAGATGCATTTCTCAAAAAGCAACAAAAATAAAATAAAAAGAAAAAAACTCAAAAACAAAGAGTGAGATAGAGAGCGACAGTCACATGGCATGTGAGCTGATCCAGTTACTATAAGATACTATATGGACTAGTATCCCAAATAAAGGATACTATAAGAATTTTTTCATGTTACCGATTCAAAATGTAAAACTCACACGCATATTCTAAAACACAAACTCATTACATATGCATAAAAGATTGTGATTGTTTAATTGTCGTCAATTGATTTCGAATTGAAATTTTAACACAAAATATCACATCAAACCCCATTAAAACAATCATCTTATGATATCAATGTAGACATTTTAATACATATAAGTGAAAACAGACGAGTTGATACAATTAGTGTGTCATCCAAATTACATGATGTCTCATGTTTATAGCAAGTATTAGTGAAAACAGACGAGTTGAGAATCCCGCATCATGAAAAATCAAACTGTTATATTACTTATAAAATGGAGGGAGTAATTTTCTTCAAAGTTACTAATTGTCCACACGTATTGAATCGAATCTCCCAAAAAAGAATCTTCCCACAAAAAGAAACAAATCAACAAGCAAAACAATACCCATTACAAATCCAGGAAATTTCACAATTTCAAAGCAACATTGAAACATACTCAAAGAGGATCATCAATGTCTTCAAAAAGTACATTCCGTACACATCTAATCATATCATAATTTCTGTTTTAAAAAATATGTGCAATTTTATTTTTGTCGCAAACAAACAATGTAGGAACTATCCACATATATGCAGCAAAATTGAGAAATCATACTATGTCGTGCTAGTCAATCCTTGTATGTAGTCTGTTCATGTCGCTTTCCTGATCGTGGTGCTTACTTGATTCTTGAATCATGCATCGGCATCATCTTTGTCATGATCCGAGGATCAGTCGACAAGAATCTCTTTCTATCGCGGTGGCGACAGAATATACGCGGATGAGGCAAAGCCGATGAACTCTTCCTTTGAAAAAATCAACGTAACCGATAGCTCGAATCCATGGCATAACTCATAAGGTCCACAATTAGTGCAGGCTTTAATTCAAGTTCACTCCTCGAACCAAGTGCAAAGAATATCTCTTTTCAACAAAACAAATTTTTATCAAAACAATATAATTTGTATAAGAGAAAAATAAAGCTGTTTTAATTGTAATCATCAAACCTGTTACATTTATAAATGTTTTTTTTTTAAATTTGAAAATAAAAATATTTCGGGTGTTTGACAAATTTAAAAAGAGTCCCCATATCCCCTTTTTATAAAACCATCATTTGATCTTTTGAAACATAAGTTAAAATTCACATTAATATATATGTTAGGAAGGATGCTTATTAACGCTCTTGGGTATATCCGTATTTGAATTATTCTTTCCGTTTCATAAATTTTATAACGCTTTGACTTTGTATATGTTTCAATGCAAAGTTTGACTCGATATGTTGTAGCCAAACTAAGTTACAAATCTTAATGCAATTATTTATCTTCTAGATATACGAAATGATTAACCGTCGATAGTTTATTGCTTTAAAATCTTGATATTATTTTAAAAGTCAGTCAAAGTCGTCGTCAGTCGTCTTCTTCTTCTGTTTTTTTTTTTTTTTTTAAAAAGGTTGACAATCGATGCCTATCAATAACCATCAGGCTACAATGATAGTACAACTGTACAAGTCAATATAAAAGTCAGAAAAGAAAAAAGAAAAGAAAAGAAAGCTCTACTGTGAAAAAAAACAAAGAAAGAAAGAAAAAATCTTCAAGGATCCTCAGCTATTGCTATAAAAATACCATTAATACTATCCATCTACTACACAATATTCATACAACAAACAAGCAACCACAAATCACATCTTTTCTGGTTCGAAATCAACCAAACATAAAACCACATCCACGACTTCGCATCTGAAGCTAGGTTTTTTGCTATTTTGAGTAGTTTCACTAGCTGAAACGACGAACGTAAGTGTCACTGATCCAACGAGCTGCAATGACAAGTGCGATCTCTAACTCAGCGATTGATTCGGTTTTTAATAATCCTTGTGGTTGTTTTCTGTTTTCTTTTCGATCACAGAATTAACGATCGAAATATAAACGATCGTTAAGTTACGACTGAAACGGTCGTTAATTTAATTACCGATCAACACTTTAATGATCTTTTTTACGATCGAGATTCGATCGCAATCATTATTCAACAACCGAATTCACTATTTAGTGATCGAATTTTTCGATCGTAAAAACTTGTTGATTTTGTAGTGATCCCATACCTTTAGATATAACCGAAGGATGTTTATTTGAACAGTGATTTCTTGGTAAACTACAACACCACGACGGGCATCCCATATTTGTGGAACGAAACCTTGAATTACCACGTCCAAAATTTCTCCCTCGACGGGCAACTCCTGTTCTACACCTATATCAGCAATAACTTTTACTCCGATAACATATCGGTTCTAAGCTACTCGGATCTGAAGTTTCCAATTTCGAGGACTCACAACAGGTTCACAGCACTAGGATGTGACACAGTCGCCTACATACAGGACATCGAGACCAGATTCACAACAGGCTGCTTGCCGATATGCCAACAAAGCAGCGTCCAAAATGGATCATGATCCAGTGCGGGATGCTGCCAAACCTCAAGTCTTGAAACAGATGCGCTTAATTTGAACATTACTGTAGCGAGCTTCTTTAATCATACGAAAGTATGATCATTATATGTGGGTTTTGATACGTCTTTTATTCTGAGATATCTTAAATTTTTTACTGGAGTACTTTTCATGACATTCTGTAGATTGTCATTTTGATGAAAATTTATTTCGAACTAAACCAAAGTTAGAATTTTCTTGGGAGGTAATGGGATTGTATAGATTAGATATGCGTATACATCCATGTGAAAATAAAGTAAAAGGAATTATTCACTTATAAGATATTGTAAATCAATATTTTACCTAAACCAAAGTTAGAATTTCCTTGGGAGGTAATGAGATTGTTTAGATTAGATATGCGTATACATTCATGTGAAAATAAAATAAAAGAAATTATTTACTTACAAGATATTGTAAATCAAATACCTAATGCATTTAATGATACACGTAAAATTGTGAAGTCGCATATACCTGCAGTAAATACGCCATCAATAATAGACACATCTCATTAGAAGGATGTTAATAAAGACCTTGATAAAACTCATATTCTTGATGATAAACCACGCTAGAAGCATAGAAGAACAATAGGTGTAAAAGACATTATACTACAGAAAAAGAGTGGTAAAAATGTTATATCAAATGTCCCACAGAAATCTAACAACAGAAATTATCCCCTAAAGAGGATAATGTCATTGATGAGATTCCACAATCTAAAAATCAAGTGATCTCGATCAATTATTTGCATACAAATCAAGTCTGGTATCGAGAAGATATCATTGTGAATGACATATTTGCTTATGTTATTGCATCAAAAACTGATATGTTTTCTGGACCCAAAAGTGTTCAGGATTGGCCAAAATGCAAAGATGCAATCAAGGTAGAATTGCAATCTTTGTTTAAAAAAAGAAGTGCTTGGGCCTATAGTTTCAACACCAAATGGCATTATCCCTGTTGGAAATAAATAGGTTTTCGTTTGGAAACGAGATGAAAAGAATGAGATTGTGATATATAAGGCTAGATTAGTAAGCCAAGGATTCTCATAATTATCTGACGCAAATTATGAGGAAACATATCTCAGTAATGGATGGAATCACTTTTCGTTTTCTCATTGGTTTAACAACCATGGAAAATCATGAAATCAAGCTCAAGGACGGTGTAACGGCATATTTATTTAGATTCCTTGATAAGGATATCTATATGAGAATCTTTGAAGGATTCAAAATGCCAAAAACACAGAAATTCAATCAGTTATACTTAGTCAGACTACAACGATCATTGTATGGGCTAAAACAATCTGATCGTATTTAGTATAATTGACTCAGTGCTTATCTGATTAAATTGGTGCAAAAGAAGAGGTGTCCATGTGTTTTTATAAGAAATCACAAGATGATTTTGCCATCATCGCGGTGTATGTGGATGATCTTAATCTTGTAAGTACTATACAAAATCTAACAAATTCAACTTAACTTCTGAAGAGTAAATTTGAAATGAAAAATTTTGGAATGATCAAATTTTGTCTAGGCATGCAAGTTCAACATCTAGAAAGTGGAATGTTTATCCATCAATCGCTATATATTAAGAAGGTCCTTTCTCGATGTTATATGGATAAATCTCATCCATTGATATCTTCAATGATTGTTAGATCATTAGATATCAAGAAAGATGAGTTTCGACCTCCAGAAGAGGGAGAATATATCTTAGGACCTGAAGTTTCTTATTTAAGTACAATTGATGCACTCATGTATTTTACTAATTGCACAAGGTCAGACATTGCTTTTGCGATTAACTTAATAACAAGCTATAGTTCAGCTCCGACAGGAAGACACTGGAATGGAATCAAGCATGTCACGTGATATCTTCGTGGAAGCGTTCATATGGGGACATTTTACTCAAAAGGATAAAATCCACACTAATTGGATTTACAAATACTGAGTATTTGTAAGATCCATACAAAGTAAGATCATAATTGATTATATGTTTACTTTTGAAGATACCGTAATATCGTCTAGATCGATGAAGTGGACGCTTACACTAACATTTTTCAACCATTCAAAGTTTATTACAATGCACGAGACTAACCAAGAATGTATGTCACTAAGATCCATGATGCAACATATACAAGAATCATTTTAGTGATTGCATATACCTTCATTTTGTGAAAAGCCTATAATCTTGTACGAAGATAATGTAACTTGTGTTGTACAACTAAAGGAGGCTATATCAAAGGCGGCAGATAAAAACATATATCATCGAAATTCTTCACCTCATATGATCTTCAGAAGGATGGAGTCATTAATGTGCAATAATGTAACACCCTGAGCTCCGCTGATAGTATACGTGACGTTATGTTTTCACGAATCCGGTTCATGACAAGGCTAACCAAACCAAACAGATCTAGAGGTATCAAGAGTCAAGGAAAATATTTGTGATGCTTCAGTTCAATCTGCTCAACTATTACAAATCATTTTTCATCAGTATTGTGGAAGCTATTTAATTACACAGTTTAACGACATGATTAGCACATGGCATTTATTACATATCTAAAATGACTACAGGTTTCATCACAATATCTCCCAAAATGCATAAGTTGACTAACGTCCTCACTGATCGTCTGGTATCTGACCTGCAAACGGAATACATAACCCGTGAGTATGAAACTCAGACTATGGCGAATCGATGAGTACCAGTAAACCATTTATATTTTTTTAGGAAAATAGGTATGCCATACTGCGTGTGAGTATTTGTATGATTTCACGGTTTTTATACTTCATTTTTATTAGCATGGGCCCATGACTCGAGAGTTTTCAATAGACAGACTCTGAATTCAAGACTCGTCAATCGTCTATCGGACTACAAGAATCCGTCGATTCGATGTGTATGTGCCAAGATTGTACGCCGCCTTATGTTTTAGTGGATAAAGTGCGATTCCAACAGGCCCTATTTGCCGCTCGTTGGGATAGATTTAGGCCTTCCTGCAGAGAGTAATCAGTGACCGTGTCACATTCGACGTTGAACCCGCTGCATACATGCTAAGAGGATGGGGGCTGTCCAATGCTCCCTGGGTAGTTCAGTTCACCCGTGACGATGACTCAAGAAGATTGGCCAGAATTCAGTCTCGATGACTTTTTCTTGACATTCGATAAAGATTTTCAAGAAGGGATATCATGTTCGACCTTCTTCGCAATAGTTTTTGTAGATGAGATCACGACAGCGTGAGATACAGCCTCCAACATATCTTCAGAGGAGTACGACAGATGACTTAACAGTTCATGCACCATGTACAGTGTTCAGGCTTTGTATTTGAATAGGTGTTCATCGTTGGTTTGCATTTCATTTATTCGTATGTCCCGCAGTGTAAATCCTAAACTTGTTTTAATACTTTCTTAGGCATGCGTTTATGATTTCATTTAGCGTTGTTCATACATGCATATTTAATATCCATTTCTATATGCAAGGTTCATATATGCGTTTAGGTTAATCTTTCACGACAAATGTGCGCTACGCTCACCAAGGATGAAGGTCCCGCTGAAACGCAAGGATTTCACCCGCAACGGCTCGAATTCTCCCTACAACTCCACCAACACATGAAACACGAACTACTAGATCATATCTAAGCACAAACAAGGTGTCAAACACGCACGAATAGAATCGAGCTAATGAACAAAAATAAACGTCTCGTATCGGATTATGTTACTTTGTTTGTTTTCACGTACGAGTCCCGTCGCTGTTGTCCCGACGTCTCGAGACTGCCCAGACGTTCATCTTTCCCTTACCAACCTCGTCCTCCGCTGGTGGTGACGATGGGGGTTGGTCGTGTTGGCGGCTGACGCGTCATGCTGATGATGGGAGGGTAACAATGGTGGAGATCGTGATGGTGTAAAGGAGGTGAAATGAAGAGGAGCAAAGAACTGTGCAAAGAGAAAATGAATCGATGATGGTTTGATGAGAGGCGTGGTGAATGAGAAGATCAGCCAAGGTGATGGAGACGTGTGCAGGATTCGCGGGCGAGGCGTGCGCAGAGATTTTCGATGCGCGTGTGTCGTGAACAAGGGAAGGACATTTGGTGGGAGGGAGTTTGAATATTTCCAAATTCGCTCCGTCGTTTGATTATCGTCTGTCTATTTTTATCCATATTTCGTTCTATTATTTTTCAAAAATATGCGTGCAAAAAGCCAAAAATATTTCTAACTTAATGACATTTGTTTCGTTGTAAATTTTGAATATTTTCTAAACCGTATTTTATTAGCCCAAATACGTGTATTATAACATTATAACGTTACGTTATAACGTCGCATGTATGTTATATTTAATACGTACGTTTGTTAAACACATACGTTACACCGTTATAACATTATGTTTAACATTACGTATTCGTTATATTATTCGTACTTTTAAATAGCGTTATATTTTGTAATGTATTTAATATCAAAATTTTGGGGTATTATAGATAAAACCGTTCAAATGACAAATTGATAGATTTATTCTCAAAAAATTATCAGAAATAACTTTTATGAATCTCAGACACAAGATAGGAATGAGAAAACTTAATCGAACAAAATTTCAATGTGTAAAGGAGTTTGTTTGAGGGGAAGATTGTACTCTTTTTTGTTCGTTAAGGTTTTTATCCCACAAGATTTTTTCTGGTAAGCTTTTAACGAGACAAACTTAATTGATGCAAAATACATCAAGGGAAAGTATTGTAAATGATGGAGAACTTAAATTATGATCTTATTTGCCCTCAATCAAAATAAGAAAATAATTTGTTACACTAATTACATCATAGATTCTAACTATAATCCTAAATTTTTGACCTCCTGTCAACGTCGTCACTGTCACTTATCGTTGCAAGCGTCGTCATTAACAAACAATACGTCTGCACAATAATGCCCCCGCAAAATAATGCTTCTACAAAACATTCTACGAAAAACATGAAGCCGTCAACCAAGTCGCGATACACCCTAAATTGAAACAATGCTCCTACAAAATAGTCTATCCAAAACCCGAAGCCGTCAACAATGCCCCTACGAAATAATACTCCTACAAAAAAGTCCGCGTAATACACCTTAAATCGAACAAAATCAACATCACCACAAACTCAGTGTGCGTAGGAAAACAAACAGTGCGTCGATTTGAATGCACCTGTGACAAAACCAATTGCTCAATCACTCAAGCCTGAATGAGTCAACTTCACAATGTTTAGCTAAACACCCAATCCTTCTCTATTCTCTTCACACTAGCTTGCTATTCAAGCACATGATCACCAAAGAGCAAAATTTATGAATTGCTCTCTTCAGCCATGAACAGCTGGCCTCTTCATCATGAAGACCCGAAACAAGAATGGATTAAGTCGAATCTAGAGAAGCTGTGTCATCTTAGATCCAAAGCCCTTATTTTTTTTCGAAGGAAAAGAAATAAAGATTTGGCCAGCCTATCGTTGCAGGAGAGCTGAGCTGCAGATCTAGCCCAAGGATCAGATCTCGTCGAGGAAGATCAATCCACACGTATTGGACAGATAAGACAATGGAGGATTATATGAGGGTGTTGACAAGTCAAAGATGGTAGTAACTGTGGTGTGGTGGTGGTGATGGTGGTGATGGTGTTGATGGTGATGATAGTGGTTGATGGGGAGGGTTGCGATGATAATTTAGAAAGAAAAAAACAACTTATGCGAAATCCACACCATTACATATCAAGTCCAAATTAATAAATTATATTTGAAATCAAAAATTTATGCATTGCATTAGAATGAAAAAAAAAAATAGTCTTTAAAGTGTAATTTATCATTTGACATTAGCTTTTGTAAATTTTTCTTATTTTAAACAAAAAAAAATTGTCATGAAAACGATCGAAAATAATGTAAAATTTTTATCAAAGATTAACCTATTTTTGTAAGAATCATACTTCGTAGTCTAATAGATTTATGGTTTTTTACTATATTACGTAGCCCTCACTCATGATAAAATCTGGGCCTGTCATTGACCGGTTGATTCGACATGCGAATTTATATATGTATTGAATTTTTATGAAATTTGATGAAAAAAGAATATTTTTTGTTATAATAAAAGGGTTTACTTTAGTAGTTTTGAGTGTAGATAGTGAATGCACTAATAGTGAATGTACTCATGATAATAGAAGGGTTTACTTTAGTAGCATATGATGATTGTTATTAAAAAATGTATGTTATTTATATTTTGGGACATCGTGAATAAGCAAATGCTACATATATTATGGGATGGAGGGAGTGGTAACATAATAACTTAAGTATTTCAACCGGTGATAAAATAAAGTTATAATTGTATAGTTCCATAGTATGAACTCAAAATTTTTAAGTAGTACTCCCTCCATTCCATAATAATTACAACATATATTTATTTTGTATTATTTTATATATATGAATACAAGTCTCGTTTTCATATCAAATCACGTCTCATCGTCCCGCAATATATATTAGGTTGAAGTACATAACTTGCACAACCATTGATGTTTCGCGATAAATTTACAGAAAAATACGTTTGATCGTCGTTGCATGCGTGTCAAACCTTACATCGATACGCGTGTCAAGTCAAAATGTTGCGATTATTTTCGGACGGAGGGAGTACTGTTTGACGACTAGTAAGTCGCGTCAAAACGCAAGCATATGTGTCGTGTGGCAAGTAATAAGTGACTAAAACATATCGTTCCCACGAGGATCTAGTATTCTATCAATCGAAGTATGGTAGCTAACCTTGGGTCAAACAAATCGAGTGTAGAAATGTTAAACTATTTCTACTAACTAAATACCTAAGTGAGCTTATATAACTTGGATGGAGTCGGGTTTAAGATATAGGGGGAAAGAGGGGTTGTGATTTCGTCTTCCGGTTATGTGTAGTTGCTAAGTGTCAATCTAATTATTTCGAAGTGATCTCAATCGGGTCATGAGGTGAAGTCTAACCTCTCTCGAGTCATAGACTCACACTAGCACAACGTCGCGTCTAGCATCTCTCGATGAAAGGCCGTCACATCTAAATAGTCTAAGATCGGGTTTCCTTTAATGATTCATACGTCACGCATGCAATCTCTCGATCATGCATTAAACGTGCGGGTTAGTGACCGTGATGTGATACTACCTATCCTTCCGGAGTCAATGCATATCCTAGATCATACGACGAGTGATCAATTCATCGAAACATTAAGCATAACCACAAACCGAGATCTCAATCCGAATGAACTACATATACAACAATCACAACATCCACACAACCATCCAACTATCACAACCCCCCACAAGGAGTTTAGCTAATCATGGAGATATCAAGACAAATCATCAAACACATTATATGCATGATGTAATACCCCAAGAAAATGCTTAAATGGTTTGATTGTACTACCTATACCAATAAGATGCTCCTTCCTTTTCGATAGCCCATCACTTTAGAACTCCGTAGTTAAGCGTGCTTAACGTGGAGTAATGGTGGGATGAGTGACCTCCTGGGAAGTTTCCCAGGGTGTGCGCGAGTGAGGCCAAAGCGCACTGAAAAGACTAGTGTTGGTCTGTGGGGCCAGTTCTCAGCCTGGCGAGCGATTTTTGGTAATGACCCGGTAGCAAGGATTTGGTCAGGGCATTACACATGATCATCATCATCTACACAAACTAAAATAAAGATCACAATTCAACTAAAATGAAATGAAATAAGCACAATCCCAATATAATTTGATAGATCTAATCAAGATTCTCTTGTTTACAACACAATTCTCCATCAAGATCTCCCAAAATCAAGCTCCAACCCTAAGCAATTTCGTATAAATTTTGTGTCAAGTGTTTTTCTCTCTCTCCCCTGAAAATTTAGCCTATGGAATCTTTTTATACACAAATCAATGCGGGATTTCATAGACATGCACCCAGGCGCTTCTGTACCCTGCGTTTGGGCGATTCGTAGTGTTTTTCGAATGGAAATAAGGGGTGACGCGCGGATGCAGAGTACAGAAGCACCCGGGCGCTTTTAACTGTGTGTCCCATGACTAAAAAAATACTTTGTTCCTCCATTCTTCGAACCGTTATGCTCCTAGCTCACTCATTCATTCTTGATACGTCTTTGCTCATTTGCTTAATGTCCATTTTATCTATAAAAACATCAACATGCATCAAATCTCACTCATGTACAAAAATCCGACTTAAATCTCAAGATTTTCATGCAAAGACGTCTAAATGTATGACAAAAATAAGATCAAAGGATGAATGATACGACGTAAAGAAATACTAGTTATGATTCGTCTTAGTAATTTATGAGGAGGAAAGGGAGTATTGCATGCCTTGGTTTGACAACGAAAATGTGATGAGTTTTATGACTCAAGTAGATCGACATCAATAATCGAGTTCTTGGAAATGCTTGTGGTTCGTCATTGAGGTGAGTATTCATTTGTGATCCAATGGAAGTAAACACAGATCTATTCATATGTTCATCTATTCGTATATATAAAGCCCATTTAACCTTTCTTAGTATCAAAGTTTGGTTTATTTTGGTACCAAGTTCAATTGGTCATGCATTAATGACACAATATTTATGATTTATATTTCATGTATTTAATTTATAATATCTTTTTATTATCTTATACATGTTGTTCTTATATTGTTACATATTTGTTTCATTATTATAATATCATTAAAAGATAAAATTACTTACTGTTCAATATCATCACGACATAAAATTCTCAAATAAGATTTTCTATATGATTTAAAATAGTTATATGTAGTTATCAATAATACTTTTTTATGTACATAATGTGAGTTACATAAACAATGTTATAATAAATCAAGTTAAGAACTTGTGAACAATAAAAGCATTTGCAACTGTTTTACTACAACATTCCATATCCTCACATTTAGACAATTTGACGAAAAATGATGTATCCAACGGATTCTTTATTTCTATCCTTATCTTTATATGATTTCATATTCATCTCACAATTCTTCAATTTTAGGGAATCATGTCAAAATTCCCCACAAATGTCATTTTAAAGATTTATTTTTAAAAAAATACCACCTAATTTCATTAATATCCGCGAGGTCCCAAACACCCCCTACCTAACCCCACGCCGTGTTCTTTTCCTCTCTGCCTCATCTTCAACCTCTTCTCACATCATCACATCGCATCGACCAATCGTTGTCGCATCGTCGCCTCTCTTCCCCTCGTAGTCGTCATCGCCATCATCATCCTTGACCTTCTTGAAATTCTTGAGCTCTTCAATCGTCCTCGCATATCTTGCTCTTACATCACCAGCAGCAAAATCAGTCTCTAAATTTCTCGTAGTAATAATGCAACTATCTCTTCCATTTTTCGTCACCATTGGATCATCATGTTGGACTGTTGTCATGGTGTAATAGGAGGGGATCCAAATTCTTCGTGAAGGTGATGAAACCGTTCGTTGCCTGTAGGTGAACAAAGGACCAAACTCTATCGTTAAGCTTAAAGATCAAACCGAAATCATTTGCTATATGTTCAACGAAAAAGCGAATAGCTAAAATTAGCCATCACTTATTTAGCATTTTGTCGACAATAATGATGATGATAGTCGATAGACCATAATATGCTGGACATAATATACATGATTTCATCTGGTGATTCCATCGTCGAAGAATTATTGTTTACAACTAATTGTCATTTGGCGAAATTTTCTATCAGTCGTTGTTCCCTAATATTCTTTGAAGCTTCTAACTGTCTTATCGTATTGAATCCAACTTCCAACATAGAATCTACCCATTAGGGGTGAGAAAAAACAACTGCTAACCGAAATATCAAACCGGATCGAACCGAAATATCAGATTCGGTTTGCTATTTTCAGTTTTCGATTTTCAATTTTTCACATATATTCAGTTTCGGTTTCGGTTAGTGAGTTTCAAGAATTTCGATTATTTTGATTAACGGAATTTATCGATGAAAATGTAGGAAAGGTAGATTCCTTAATTCCTTTCTTTTCTTAGGGTTAGCATTATCATAAAGGAACCTCTTTCCATATAGACCGGTATACGAAAATAGTGCTAAATCTATGCTAACATTAGATTGAATATATTAGCCCTTTAAATTATACGAAAATAAAATACAACAAGAAAAAAAACGAAAAAACAAGTGAAGATATGTAACATAATATGAGCTGTAGTTGATTTTAAAATTTTTCTAGTATAGTGTATTTTGATGCTGCCGCAATAGACCTCCAATGTAACACCTGCAGATTTTGAATCGTTTTATACACACGTGTAATTACAAGTGAAGACTGAGACTTATATTCGTATGAGATTAAAAACACTAAATTCATAATTTCTAATTTTATTAAAAGCTTGAAATCATAATGCAAGCTGTTCTTAGATTTTATTCAAATAAACATTGGACATGTCATATGATGAGATAACTGATTATATACGTATACAGATTCTTGAAGACTTAGAATAGCAATAAAATTCGATAAAAGTTGAATTAATCGAATTTATTTATGTTATTTCGGTTCAATTTTTGGAGAAAACCGAAATTATTTCGGTTTGATTTCGGTTAGGGCTGGATTTTGATTTACCTAATAGAATTTCGATTAATCGAAATCGAATTAAATTTCGGTTAATATCAAATTCTCACCCCTACTTCCCACGAACTTCCAGGAGACAAATCAACAAGCCTGTGGACAATTTCTATCACAAATCCTGGAAATTTAACAGGTTGGAACAATTCAAAGCAATTTTCAACACATAGAGGATCATCCTCTAAAGAACACATTCCATACGCATCTAATCACATCATAACAACCCAAATATATTCTTTTCTCGAAAAATGCAATATTCATGCAGTCTTATTCTTGTCCCAAAACAATATAGAGACTAACCATGCAGGAAATTACACTATGCCGTGTTTATGGATGGGCATTTTAATCCGCTCCATCGTGATCCGTTTCGCTCCGTCCCATATGGAACGAGATATTTTTCGTGTTGAACGGGACGGGGTACGAAGTGATCCATTTTTTTAAAATCACGGGACGAAACGGAGTGAGATGGTGAAAATCCGCGGATTAACGGAGCGATGTGATGAAAATTCGCGGGGTATGTTGACCAAATTTGACCAACATAAATATTATAAAAAAATTCATAAAAATTCAACACACATAAATTCGCATACCAGATCAACACATTGTCTATAATATATGGGAAAGAATGAATAATTTTTTCTAATAAAAAAGGAGTAATTTTTTTTAGTAATAAAAAATAACGTATCAAAATACGTAACGAATAATACAGTTATTACATAATATTTTATCTTTTGTGAAAAAAAGAAAGTACTTTGTATGCAATATTTTCTTGTTAGACCATAAACACGTCATCAATTGATACAGTAAAACTCACTCTCATAAATGAAGTAGAAAATTTATCTAAAATCCATAAAAATTAAACATGTGTATAACATTTCGTACGGAATCAAATGAAAAAGAAATAGGACGGAATAGAAAATGAAAAAGAATATTTGGATGCAATCAAAACAACAGCAGGCTCCGCTTGTACGACACCAAAATAGAAAATTTCTGCTCATGTGTTGTGTTTTTTTCTTTCGCACCGTGTGGTGAGAGGTTTACGTATTTTTTTGGGGGGCAGCTGCCTCACGCTCGATTCCTTATCGTATTGATAAATCGATTCCTTGCCTACTATTCAGAGTTATAATAAATTGTGTAAGTAGTGCAACGTTTGTCAAAGTGCTTCATGTATTAAAGCTTCGTACATTTTTTTTATATAATAAATCTTGGTACATGGTTGACTCATATTATCTTCGTCGTCTTTCAATTATTATTATATGTGATACTAAATATAATATTAAAAAATTATAGATTAATGAAGAGTGTTAAAAAATGACGAAACGGATTAACGGATACGGAGCTGATTTTAGTTAAACGGAGCGGATTGACGTCGGGATATTTGACGAATGTGGATCGAGGTAGAAATCCAACGAGATAAAAACAAAACGGAGGAATTTTGATCCGTTCTCTAACAAAACGGAGATAAAAAATGGGATAAAATTAACGGAATGAAAACGGATTTTCTTCGATCTGCTCCGTTCCCATCCTAAGGGTGTTAAGTCAATCATGTATGTCATGTCGCATTCCTGATCGTCATCATGCTTATTCAATTCTGGAATCATTCATCCGCGTCACCTTTGTCATGATTCGAGGATCAGTTGACGAGAATCGCTTTATATCGCGGTAGGGACAGGATATACGCGGATGAGGCAAAGCCGATGAACTCTTCCCTTGAAAAAATCAACGTAACCAAAAAAGCTCATTTCCATACATAACTCATAAGGTACGTTATTGGGACCATCAGGCATTACCGACATGAGATGTCCAACTCTGTAATAAAATTAGCAGAAAGTTCTTACACGGTGAGATGTACACTCAGGAAGGCAACTTCAAAAACAACATTACTCCTTTCATATCACAATACGTTCAACGTATTAATTGACATGAAAGTTTATATATGTTGAATTATATAAAATTGATTTATTTCGTTTTTTGGTTTTGTGACAATTAAGAGTGAGAAAAAAAAGAAAATATTAAAGGATAAATTAATGTGACATATATAATAAAAAATAGGGATATTTTTGATAGTTTTTACTTTATTAAAAAAAAATTTCAAATATAAAAATATTATGTTTTTCTTATGGAATATCCAATTTAAGAAAATGTCGCATGTTCTGTGGGATAAAGGAAGTAATCTATTTAATAAATATATCATTGAATTAATCATAAGAACCCAACGAAAATGATGATCGAATTAATGTTTTGAGATTAGAACGGAGTATTATGGAATGGACTAACACACAGATAAGAGGAGGTCCAATGCAATAGGCAAATATACATTTTATACCAAATAACAATATATATTTATAGTAAAAATTTACTTAGAGATTGAAAATATTGCATTCCAATGGTGATGTTTTTGCATGCTAAAATTTGATTTTTGTCAAATCAAATTCTATATATAGCAAGAAAAATAGGAATATACATTTTATACCAATTCATCAATTTTGGTGCATAAATCTTAAAGCAAGACATAAAACCATCAAACACCTATATGGCCTTCTCCTCCCCAAATACAAGGAAGACAAATTATAAAATGACTTCCATTGGAATAGCTTTGCTAAATTTTAACAAAATGATATTATTCATGATCAAAATACAACTTTACCTATTGCATAATGTCTTGTTCTATTGGACTTGCTCTAACGTTTTCATTTTAGTTGTTTGAATTTGAAGGGAATTTAGGGCGGATTGCTTTTGAGTTCAGTTCTAGCCAAAAAAAAAATAAAATAAAAAATTACTCCCTTCGTCTTAAAATAAATATTACAATAGTTTTGATTTGAAGGTTTATCGAGACGAGCTTTACTTACGTTCTCGAATGATCAAATATTATTTTTTATAAAATTATCATGAAATATTAATGATAATTTAAGTTATATATACTTCTATCCTAGATCAATAACGTAATTTTCTTACGTCGTTAAGAGAAATAACGAAATTTCTCAAAATATATATGAAATAATAAAAACAATTATCTATAGCATTTATTATAGGATGAAGGGGTATCAATTTTTCAGAAATTTGAAATGATTAATCATTGATAGTTCATTTCCTTAAAACCTGGAAATCTTAAAAGTCATCAAAGTCTTTCTTTCCTTGTCTTTAAAAAAAGAAAAAAAAAAGAAAAAAAGAAGGCTACGATGTCTATCAATAACTATCAGGCTACACCGCTACAATGACAATACAAGTCAACTTAGAAGCAAATAACGAAATTAAAAAGAAAAATCCTATCAACAAAAGAAATAAAATCAAAACCAAAAAATAAAATAAAATAAGAACCGAACTAGCTGTGGGTGTATAAAATGACACTCCTCAATACTAGCTATCTACAGCTTGATACTCATTTCTTTCATACAAAAACGACCAACCAATGACGAACCAAACCTTGTCCCGTTCGATATCAACCAAACATAAAACCATGTTCATGGCTTCGTATCCAAAATTGGTGTTCTTGCTACTTTGCGTGGTTTCACTAGCTGAAGCGATGAACGCAAGTGTTACTGATCCAACGAGCTGCAACGACAAGTGTGGCAGCATGTTAAATCCCATACCCTTTCGGTATAACCGAAGAATGTTACTTGGACAATGATTTCTTGCTAGACTGCAACACCACGACCGGCATCCCGTATTTGTGGAACGAAGCCCTGAATTACCACGTCCTCAATTTCTTCCTTGACGGGCGAATCCTGTACTACACTTACGTTGCCAAGAACTGTTACCCCAGTAACGTATCGACTCTCAGCCAATCATATCCCAGGTTTCCATTCTCAAGGACTCGGAACAAGTTCACAGCGCTGGGATGTGACACCGCCGCCTACATACAGGACACCAAGACCGGATCCACAACAGGCTGCTTGTCGATATGCCAACAAAACGCCGTAAAAGATGGATCGTGCTCCGGTGCCGGATGCTGCCAAACATCAACTCTTGAAACAGATGTGCTTAATTTTAATATAACTGTTGCAAGTTTCTTTAACCATAGGCATGTATTGGATTTCAGTCCCTGCAGCTACGCCTTCTTGGTAGACCAAGACTATTACACCTTCAGCATATCTGACCTAGAGAATTTCGGTGACGTCGTGCCCACAATGCTTGACTGGGCTATCGGCACTCAAACCTGCGAGCAAGTCAACAGTTCGAGGGAATCTGTGTGGACATAATACCATTTGTGTGGACTCGGATAATGGTCCGGGTTATCGTTGCAATTGCTCATCTGGATTCGAAGGGAACCCATATCTCCCAAATGGTTGCCAAGGTAAGTTGATTTCTACAGTTTCAATCATATAATTCTACAAGTAGTCCTCACAAGAATAAGTCCTGGTATGCGAGTAAAACTTAACCGGATAGTGTCCACTGGTTGCACTGCTATCTAAAACTTCCACCCCCGCTGCGAGTTCTGAAACTGTCAAATAACTAAAAGCAAAGTAACAAACCCTCATAATCCCGTCAAATATCGGGTGTGGAAATAGCGAGCCAGAATTAGCTTTTTTAAGAAGGACGAAAAGCCATTAACAGAGATCAAAGAATGGTGCAAGAAGTGAACACATCAACATGCTAAAATGAAAATGTTTAAAGGAGGATATTTGACATCGGCGAATGAGACGACCACTTGTATCTAGTTGTTGCGGTGGTTCCACATACACTTAGGTTCTGTTTGGTACGTGGATGGCATGAGGTATTACTAATCCTTTCATTATTAATACGAAGGATAAGCTATCCCATATTGTGTTTGTTACAAATCAGAATATGATATTGATATCCATCATAATGCTATTCATGCTACGATCGGGCGGCATGCGGGGATCAGGGTGGGGCGATGGTCGACGGTGATTGATGGCCAATTTTAGGGCAATCGATCGTCAGACGACGATCGACGATAGAGCAGCTGTCACGTGCGAGGGGTCAGGGTTGGGCGGCGGGCGACGTTGGGCAGGTCGTAGGGCGACGGGCGACGTTGCGCGGCAAGTGACGCCGGCCGGGTTATAGGGCAATGGACCATGGTATAATAGTGATGTTTAAGTGTTTATCTCGACAGGTGGGATTAATAATACTATGATGGGAGATAAGATTGATAATGAGGATATTAAAAGGGATATCCCTCTAGGTGGAATTACTACTGTCGAAGTTATTTTTCTTACCAACCATGGGATTAGCAGAATTACCCTCTTAATCCCATGTACCAAACATGGTCCTGTAGTGTCCAAAGACTAAAACGTTATAAACATTATAAACATGTTCTACTTTTTCAGATATCGACGAATGTAAATATCCCGACAAGTACCCTTGCAAGAAGATGTGCACCAATACATTTGGCAACTACACTTGCACTTGTCAGAAAGGCTATCACGGCGAGGACACAAATTATTCACAAGGTTGTGTCCGTGATAAAAGGCAGCTTAGTAGAGCAGAAACTATAGGTAAGTATATCTTTCTTCGAGTTCTGTAAATAATCCAGCTAACACTCTTCTGGTTGATGACATAATTACATTTGCTTTGGCTTTGATATTGTTTGTAGGTATCGTTATCGTTTCTGTTGGTGCAGTGCTCGGCAGCTTCATCTTATGTTTCAGCCTTGAGAAAAGAAAACGTGCTCAACGGAGAGAGAGGTTCTTTAAGCAAAACGGAGGACACATACTGGAGAGCAAGCTAAAAAGTCGA